>DWAP01003026.1:0-12574 GCA_018230625.1 Heliconius eleuchia
CATTCGGATTCACGGAAGGATCCCTTGGCACCCACCCTGTCAGTAATAGTTAAAGTGAAATACTGTCAGGTCTTACTAAGTACAAGAAGGTAGCCCACATCTTTCAGTCCAGAAGTCCCACATAACCCTTTTTACTGGTTTTCCTTTTAAAGGATTTCCTATTTTTTTTTATTACCCCATTTTTAATGTTATTGTACAACTGCTGATATCAGCTGCACACTGTTGATGTAATAAGTTGTATTATTTTACTACAAAATAATATTATTTTGTAGTAACTTAAATTGTTTTTGTCTCGGTATATATTTCGGTGTATATTATTCTATATAATAATATGGGATATTCTCCTTAAAAGGTAAATTATTACATAAAATTACCGGACATGCGCTGGTTGGATTATTCTGAAATTCAGGCTTAGCTTAGCCAAAGCCCTTTCATCTGACACCTCACTTGAACTAGCGGCTTTAATACCGAATTTTGCCTCCTTTTAACGCTATTATTTTTTTAAGATTTAACCACAAATGTATAGTTTTCCGATTTTTTTCCTGAACTAGTACTACCGGTAGGTGCTAGCTGCCAAATTTCATAATCCTAAGTTAGCCAGAAGTACCCTATTAATTCTAATTTCCATTATAGTATCAAAATACGAGTTTTTTTTATTTTTAAGGCTGTAATTCTTTTTGTGGATTTAACCACAAATGTATGTGTGTATGTATGTAGTTTTTAGATTCTACCTTGTATTAGCACTAACTGTAGATGTTATCTGCTAAATTTAATAATTCTAAGTTAATCGAAAGTATCCTATGAATTTTTATTCCCTTTACAGTGTCTAAGTACGCGTTATTTGTGATAAAAATATGTTTAAATATGTTTTTATCAGGAAATCCGTAGATCTGAGTATATGGTTTGAATTTCAATAAGATATCAAAAGTACGGAACCCAAAAAAATTAAGATCACTATTTTGTAACAATTTTTATTAATGTAATTACCACATGTGAATAAATATGAATAAACAAAAAACTGTAACGTTGCAGAGGAATGCGTGGACGTCCGCCAACGACAATGTTATATGGAATGGGACGCGGAGCTGGAGCAGTGTGCAGCGGCGGTAGGCGTCCCGCAGACTAAGTACCTGTGCTGCTGCTCCGTGGGCCGCGCCTGGGGGGCGCCCTGCGAAGCCTGCCCCGATAAGGGATCTCCTGAACATATTGCCCTGTGTGGGGAGAAGCCCGGGGAGTATATCAACCCTATGACCAACGAGACGAAGCCTATTGATGAGTGTGATATCATGCCGCAACTGTGCAAGCCTGGCACTTGTCACGATACGCCTACCGGATTCCAGTGTGGTTGTGATCATGGGTATGTAATTATATTTTAAAATAATTTAGAAATTGTGTTTTTTTAGATGATTTAAAAATTGATTTTATCAAAAGATATAAAGATAAAGGTTTGTTACACATTTCGAATTAGAAAAATTTGTTGTACGTGGAATACAGCGTGAACCTTTTTTACAATATCATTAATCCTTTCAAATATGAATACATAAAATAATTCTGCGATAGATACGAGCACGACAACACGTCGCACCTGTGCCGCGACATCGACGAGTGCGCGCGGCGGCCGGCCGTGTGCCGCGGCCTGGCGCAGTGCGCCAACACGCCCGGCGGCTACGAGTGCCGCTGCCCGCCCGGCTACCGCCTCGGCGCCGCCGCCGACGAGTGCGAGGACGTGGACGAGTGCGCCGACCACCGCCTCTGCGAGCACGGCGACTGTCGCAACACCGTCGGCTCCTACAGGTGAGCGCACTCAGCACACACATCTCAACGGCGGCGTCACATCGACGAGGGCACTTTGAGGCGTTTTTGAAACCTTTTGTAAAATAAATGAGTATTAAAGGTATTTTGTATTGTTAAGGCAGGTGAAAAATTATGCGCTGCTACATTGTTTGGCATATTTGTTTTTTTTTTGTGTAAAACTTAAAATAAAAAACACTATTTTTGAATTTACATTACAACAAGTTTAGAATAAAAAATAAGTAAAACAAACACAACACAGATGCGAGTGCAAGCCCGGCTACACTCTCCGCGACGGCGCGTGCCGCGACGTGGACGAATGCTCGCGACCGCGCCCGCTGTGCCGGAACGGCACCTGCGAGAACGTGCCCGGCTCCTACTTGTGCCACTGCGACGACGGGTTCAAGCCTGGCGCTAATAATGATTGTATTGGTGAGATTATTTTATTATATTTGTACGATTTGTATGATTATAAAGTGCTACATTGGTTTTTTTGTCAGTGTATGAATATGCAGGTGTTGTAGTGTTATCTAAATGTCTACCTCAAATCGTTAAAAAAAATATTAAATCACCTTCACGCTGTAGACAAACGCATAGTGTCAAGACACTCTTTTCCCCACTCACACAGTGTCTAATATTGTTTTGTTAATAACTTAAACATATAGAGCAAATGATGATAAAATATAAACATGATGTAATGAAATTCTTATTGTATTGTTTATACACATATTGTGAGGCCAGTCGTGGCGCAGGGGCACAAGTGTGTGACTGTAAACGTAGCGTTTGGTTAATTAGTTGTGGGTTCGATCCAACGAAATGAAATATTTATTTAAATGTTGTGACTTGCAGACGTGAACGAGTGCCGCGAGGGCGGCATGGTGTGCCGCAACGGGCGCTGCCGCAACACGGCGGGCTCGTTCCGCTGCGAGTGCTCGGGCGGGTACGCGCTGGACGCGGACGCGCGCAACTGCCGCGACGTGGACGAGTGCGCCGAGCTGCCGGCGCCGTGCGGGCTCGAGGGCGCCCCCGTGTGCACCAACACCAACGGCGGCTACGAGTGCGCGTGCGGGCCCGGCTGGCGGCTCACGGGGCGTCGCTGCGTAGACCGCGACGAGTGCAAGGAGCTGCAGTACGTGTGCGCCGGGGGGGAGTGCCACAACTTCAATGGAGGGTAACTATGACTCATTTTTTATCTATTTAATTTTTCTTTACGTAAATATTCTGCTTGTCAGCTTTACACTGCACCGAGTATATTAGAGTAAATAGATGGTAACCAGCAATATCTTGTTTAACAAGGAGTGGCGGAACTCAACGCTGCGCTTTGCCTTGTTGTAAAAACAGCGAGGAAAATTAAAATATTAAATATGTCTTCTGGTGGGAATCGTACCCACAAGCGAGCAACTGTAAAAGCTGTTGCGTTTACTTGTACACTTACGTCATTACTGACCTCAAAATATTAGTAATTAATGAATTTAATTAAAAATTAAAATTAGGAATATATTCAATAGCATGAGTTACTAACGTTATCGTTAGAAACAGAAACGAAATATGCATGATAATAAAAAAAAATATTTAAAAAAAAATTTTTTTTGCGTGTTTCAGTTACCGTTGTGATTGCCCCTCGGGTTGGAGGTTCGACGAAGCGGCTGCGGTGTGTGTCGACGAACGAAAGGAACTCTGCTACGACGAGTGGGACGCGGGCAGGTGTCATAAAGCGAGGCCTCTGCAGCTTAGCAGATCTGAGTGCTGCTGCTCTGAAGGTAATGATTTTTTATTTTTTTTATAATTGTGGTTATTTTTGTTATTATTATTTATTCATAATGTTATTTAGAATAGAAGTTATAAATTGATGATTTCATATTTTTTTATGAATTAAACAGTTGCACCGACAAAGGATTTATTAGATTCCTTATCAATATTTATTGTATGTAATGTATTAATACTATATTAGTATGAATTTTAGCCAAATCTGATAATCTTATAAAACTTCTGACTCGATTTGAGGTAAATGGGCACGAGTCAAAATCGCACATGTATCTATTTCCACAATTCTCATAAATATTTTGACGCAATATACGTATAATTTCAAGCTACTTATTTAGTTCGTCCCTTTGCGCCCCAGGTGCAGCGTGGGGCCGCTACTGCTCGCACTGCCCGTCCCCGTCGTCGGCGGAGTTCCTGCGCGTGTGCCAGGGCGGCATGGGGCGCCCCAACCTCACGCAGGACCTGGACGAGTGCCGCGTGCGCCCCTCCCTGTGCCGCGGCGGCCGCTGCGTCAACACCGACGGCTCCTACCGCTGCGAGTGTCCCCCCGGATACGTGCTGGACGCGACCGGGGACGCCTGCGTGGACGCGGACGAGTGCGCCGCCGACCCCAGACTGTGCGGGAACGGCACCTGCACCAACACGCCTGGAGGCTACGAGTGCCGATGCAACGCTGGGTTTACTCAAGGGCCGGAGCAAACGTGTGTCGATATAGACGAGTGTAAGGAGGGACGGGCCATGTGTTCGTTCAGATGTCACAACACGCCAGGATCGTTCCGTTGCACGTGCCCGTTCGGCTATCGGCTGGCGCCCGACGGTGTCCACTGTCGCGATGTGGATGAGTGTGCTGATACAGCGCATCCGGTGTGTCGGCACGCCTGTGAAAATGTCGTTGGTTCATACGTCTGCAAGTGCCCTGAAGGTATAGTATTGATTCTTTACAATTTATCTGGTTATCAATAAATAACACCTGTGACATTTTCAATATTACATAATTCTTTTAATAGTTTTATATATTTTATTAATTATTGTACAATCTTGACAATATCAATTTCCTTAGCAATAATACATTTTTTATTCTCAAAAGTGTAAGCTTACAATTAAATTATCGTATGATATGGGATTTGCAGGCTACCGTCGCACGTCGGCGCCGCACGACGCGCCCGACGCGTGCGAGGACGTGGACGAGTGCGCGGAGGGCGGCGAGGGCGCGGGAGAGGGCCGGTGCGCGCCCGGCGTGTGCATCAACACGGACGGCGGGTTCCTGTGCGACTGCGACGCCGGCTACGAGCCCAGCGAGGACGGCCGCGCTTGTATCGGTGGGTACTCAGCACGATGTGTTGACCACCAGTCGAGCACGTGGTTCTTCATGCTCACCGTGACATTATATGATTGCAGACCGCCGCACGGGGCAGTGCCACCGCTCGCTGGTGGCGGGCCAGTGCGTGCCGGAGCCGTGGCCGCGCGCGCCCGCCAGCACGCCCGCGCCGCCCACGCAGCTCACCAAGTACGATACATCTGTTTATATCTCATGTTTTATTTTATTATGTAGGTATTGACGAAATTGAAACGGTCGGAATATCGCAGTGTGACTGTGACTATAAACATGATAATCGTAGTGCAATCTCTTTAATTCTTTGAATGACTGCAAAATGAAGATCATCTTCATTTTCCCACTCTGGGACGACAGAAGTTGATGTTAAGTTCCTTCACTCAATGTCGAGCGAAAAGTGGAAAACGGAATGTCTCGAAAGTAGGTTCTCGATTGTAAATGTGTATGAATTACTGAATGAAAATATAATTTGAGGTTTTGCGACGGTTATAAGTTCGATTCCACTCAAGGCAATGAATATTTTTTTACCTAATACTAAATAAAAATAAATAATTATTCTATCCATTTCATTTTAAGTAGTCCATTCATAAATAAATGAACTTTTCAGAGCGCAATGTTGCTGTACACTGGGCGTCGCTTGGGGACCTGAATGTGAACTATGTCCCACACCAGGAAGTCCTGAACGTATACAACTCTGCGTTCGTTCTCCGCTCATACCTGGTGGTGGTATAGGCGGGGGCGTCATTGGCGGGGGTATGATAAGTGGTGGGGATTCCAGTCTGTTACCAGATATATATGGCGATGTGGACGAATGTGCCGCCATGCCGGAGCTCTGTGCGCCTGGACGATGTGTTAATACTATTGGGAGGTTAGAGTGTTAGGCTAAATAACTGGAATACCGTACAGTAATAGTCCGTTGAACACTAAAAACTTTTGAATTATTTTAGTACACATACAAATAAGTAGTATAAATAACGTATATCTTTAACATTTATCTATATATCTATTATATTTATACATATATTTAATTTGAGGATTACACTACATTATTTGAAAATTATCTGAGAAATTGAGCTGATAATAATGATTTGATCCAGTTTCCGCTGCGTGTGCGGGCGCGGCTACAAGGCGGCGGGCGACGTGTGTCTCGACGTGGACGAGTGCCTCGCACGGCCCGGCCCCTGCGACCAGCTGTGCCGCAACACGGACGGCTCCTACCAGTGCGTCTGCCGCGTCGGGTACGAGCTGGACGAGGACGGCGCCAACTGCCGCGACGTGGACGAGTGCGCGCGCGGCTCGCACACCTGCCAGCAGACCTGCACTAACACCGAGGGCTCCTTTGAGTGCGACTGCAACGAAGGCTATGAGAAACGCGGTGATGCTTGTGTTGGTGAGTGGTGATATGGTTCTTTTTTGCTTAATTTCAGATATACGGCGCATCCCGTATATCTGAAAACGTCACTCAACGACGTTTCCACCGCGACGTCCCAGTTAGTGCCTGTCATTCTGCTCATAAGACGTACTCATTGCGGATTCGTTCAGCTAAGCAGGATCTGCATATCCTACGAAAAGATCACGTCTCCACAACATTCTTATTAATCCCCTTCGCCACATTTGTCTCATAGTAAACATACAATTTGTGTAGATATCAACGAGTGCCACGAAGAGGGCCTGTGCCCGCCGCCCGGCAAGTGCGTCAACCTGCTGGGCTCGTACCGCTGCGTGTGTCCGCGCGGGTTCCGCCTCGACCTGTCCTCCACGCGCTGCCTCGACCGCGACGAGTGCGCCGACGGGCTGTGCCAGGCGCCGTGCCGCAACCGCGCGGGTGGCTACCGCTGCGAGTGTCCGCCCGGCAGCGCGCGCGCCCCCGACGGCGGCTGCACGCCGACTGACGCGTGCGCGCCCGCGCCGTGCGGCGCCGCGCCGTGCTTCCCGCTAGGCGGCGCGTACCGCTGCGGCTGCCCGGCGGGCTACGGCTGGGACGCGGCGCACGCCGTGTGCCTGCAGCTGGCGGGCGGCTGCGCGTCTGCCAGCTGCCTGTTCGGCTGCCAGGCGCTGGGCGACAGCTACCAGTGCGGCTGCCCGTCCGGCTACCAGCTGGTGGGCGCCGGCCACTGCCTCACGGCGCTGGACGGCGCGCTGGCGCCCGACGACATCGGCGCCGCGCCCGTCTTCCCACTGCAGGACCAGTACCGGCTCGGGGGCACTGATCTTATTTCCACTGAGGGATGCTTCAGTTGCAAGGTAAGATCAGTTGTTTTTTGTTATGATTGAATAAAAATTACATTATTTATATTTTATATTATTTCGACTATATTCTTATATTTTTAAAAATATATGTTTTAAGGATAGGAAATTAGGGTTGTGGCATTATCATTATGGTAACATGACTGCTTCATTGTTCATCTTCTTCAAATTTTCAGATGAACGGTCGTCCACGAAGAACTCCCGAAGAAGGTATAATCTATGCGAACGGAACGACTATAGTCAGAAAACGCAGAAGACGTAGCAGAAGTAAGTATTTCATAGCACAATCTAAAATACATATTTGATTAAAGCAGATATTCGGCTATATGCTGAGCACCCCATAATAAGCGGTCAGGCCAAAAGTCAAAAATGCAATGTAGGCAAAAGTGTTCGGAAGAAAAAACTTTGGTCTTGAAGATCATAAAAACGAATTCTAAACTTTCAGGAGAATAATTTAAATACAAAGAAAATGTTTACATTTTGTAACATAAGATGATTGAACCAATGGTTATCTTGGTTCTAAGGTAGTTAATACTGTTGTTAAAAAATGTATGACTAATGTCTTTCCCTTCTTAAAAATCTTACTGCAACAAAGTATATTACTTTAGTACGTAATCGGTGTTCGGCCGAATACGGTAAGATCAGTCGCCGGTAGAGGATAGATATTCTGCCGAATAACGCATATTTGTTGGTAGTTTCTAAACAATGCAATATGTATGTATATATTATCCAGGACGTCGCTCACTCCTGGAACCGGAAGCAGAACTAATAGTCGTGACAGCAACACCAAAACAAACATGGGGACGGGCGCCGCTGCTGCGCCTACTACCCGCTTCGGACTCCGGCCGCGCTCACTACCGCGTGGCGTACGGCGACCCCGCCGGGGACTTCGTACTGTCGCGCCGCGACGGCACGTGGGCGCTGCGGCTGAGGAGACATCTACGTAAAGATCAAACACTCGAGAAGCAGTTAGAATTAGAAGCGCGGGTGGTGACGCCCGGCGCGGGCCGCAGCCGTCGCCACGCCGTCGACGCGCCGCCCCCGCTCCGCCTGTACGTGTCGGTGCGCGTAGCACCGCACGTGCAGCCTCCTGCGCACGGTCGACGCGCGACTGACGTGTGAGTGAGCGATAACGTTGTGTTTTTTTTTAATTGAAACTCACGGCTGCGACTGTTGTATGATTGGTAACATGTATATGACGTTATTAAATATTTGACTTTTTTTTATGTTACATTTAAGCATTATTCTAAATATGTTCCAATTGAAATATAAATTATACTTTTATATTATTTAAAAAATCTAAATAGTAAGTTCATAAACACGTAAATTTAATAACGTCATATACATAGCGATAGTCATATTAATCGATCAAATTTCGATGTTTCGATAAAATCATAAAATCGATGTTTTTTATTATTTCGCGCGATTCACATCACTGCCATGTTAAATTCGAGTTAATTCGCGACGCACTGCCATATTAATATTTTTTATGTTTATAAATATATGTATTTGAGAGAGGTTTGGTCTCACAGTGTTTAATGGCTTATAACGATTAGGTGGTTTCTATTGAGTATGCGATACGAAGACCGACAATTCATTTTTATATATAATTTTTAAAAATACGAATGACTACAAAAGCAGTGGTTAAGCTTTCACTTCATTCCCGTCTCAATGGTCCATTTAAAAGATTTTCTAAAATTTTACTGCTGTTAAATTTTGATAACATACAACTAATTAAGTCATATAATTTACACAGATTACAATTAATATATGTATTAGTAAGTTAATATCGATTTTGTAATAGTCGCATATTCGAATAGATATCGAATCGTCATTCGATTCGTAGACAGTATTAATTGTGTGAGATGGATGCATAATACATAGTCTAGATATTACGACCTTAACTAACAACATGCTAATAATAATAATTTTTATTATTATATATACGATTCTAATAACTTTAATATAATAAGTTCTTTGAAACTTTAATATATTTTTTATTATGGCTACACTTTTTACTTTATATTAAAAAGTTTTTAACTACAGCTGTTCCTTTGTTAATATAATCGACGTTGTTAGCTAAGTGACGACCTTCCGATTACGATAATCGATTTTTATATTTGTCTCGACTTTATACGATATTTTCACTTCTTTTTTATAATATCGCCATTTTTTAGTGCCAGTGTATAGAATTAAGTCTCGAAATAATGTTTATTTAAAAATTATTTATTTTATATTTCCAATGACAGCGTTTTGGCGTTTCGCAATAGATTTCGTTTTATTTTGTAAATATGTGCATACGAGGATTGATATCCAATATATTGTTCGTTATATAACAATGTTTTAACTTAGATCGTAAGTTGAATTTTTAATTTAAACAAATAAACAATTTTTTAAAACAATATTTTGTTTTTTATTTTATTTATATTTTCTTTTTGTTTTATGCTTAATACAGAATACCTTATTCTGCGATCTTAAATCTTTATTTTATCAGATGTGAGGGACTCGTGTTTGGGATAAAGGTATCTTCTGTATATAGGTAGCGTCTATATAGGTAGTGGTTCATTCCGTGCTACAACTTGCAAGTGCATTGAACTTTTTAAAAAAAAATTGGGAACAATGCGTCATTGTTACATTTAATCAGCAATGTTAGAATTACAATAAATTAATATTGTAAAGTAAATGAAAGATATTTGTTATATGCCTAAAGATTGTTTATGAAACCTTTATATTTGTAACAATAAAACAGTTAATGGTAATATATGAGAATATGGTCGGTCAGTCAGGTCAGTGGTAAGATAGGAAGTGGACACTTCTTAATTTTTAAGAATCGAGTCACATGTAAATGTACCATAGAAGTCATGCATGAGCATAAACCTCGACAGTGGATAAGGCGATAGAGGCATATTAGTGTTTAGGCATTTAGTTTTTGAACTATGTATGTACTTGAAAATTAAAATAAAAAAAATATAGCTATATAGTATAGAAAAAAATGCACATTTATATTTCATGTACAATTAATTATATTTAAAGCCGTCGTGGCGTAGGGGCACAAGCCTGCGACAAATATTTAGTTTTCTTTTTATTTAATTTTTTATTTAATTCTTTCTTTTTTTTTTTCTTTTTATTTAATTTTCATTTCCTCGTTTTGTTAACGACGCAAAGCGCGGCGTTGAGTACCGCCACTCAATAGGCAGTGCCTCAAATCGGCGGAAAATGAGAAACGGAGTCAAAAAATAAAGGATGTAACTTTTTATTTTGAATAAAATTATTTGACTTTGAGTGTCGAACGGGAAGCTAAAAAAACAAAAATAAGTTTATAAGTCATGATCCATGATTGACATGAAACAAGTTATATTTGTGTCGAATGCAAACTTACTTTCAAAGACACCACCGCTAATCATATTTAAATAAAAAAATATTTTCGATTCTATCAACGCGCTGTCATCTGTCATGTTGTGTTGACTTATCTGCTTTTTTCGAAAACATAATGGCTTCCTTCTTTCTTTATTTGAATATCTCTTAATAAAACTATAAATAATATATATAATAGTTTCAAGTGCTCGGTAAAAAGTAATAATGGCGAAAAAAGGTCAGGAGGAGTTTTCATGTGAGATGTTCAGCAACAAGTTCTTCATGCTTTGCGCGGCGGGCGGCGCCGTCGCGTGCGGCAGCACACACACGATGCTCACGCCCCTCGACTTGGTCAAGTGCCGGCTCCAGGTGGACCCCGCTAAGTACAAGTCCATATTCAAAGGCTTCTCGATCTCTTGGAGTGAAGGAGGAGCGAATAATTTAGTGAAAGGCTGGGCGCCCACATTTATAGGTTACACCCTTCAAGGCTCAGCCAAATTTGCTGGATACGAATATTTTAAATATAAATATAGCAGCCTCGTTGATGAGGAAAGCGCATATTTGTATAGAACCTACTTATATTTGGCCGCGGCGGCCTCGGCAGAGTTCGTGGCAGATATATTGTTAGCGCCGTTTGAGGCCGCCAAAGTTAGAATGCAGACCACTCCAGGCTACACATCGCAGATGAGGAAGGCGATGCCGCATATGATGTCCACTGAGGGGTTTGGCGTGTTTTACAAAGGCATAATGCCGCTGTGGGGTCGGCAGGTGCCTTACACTATGATGAAGTTTACATCCTTCGAGAAAACTGTGGAATATTTGTACGCCAATGTGGTCCCTAAGCCGAGAGACCAGTGCACGAAGGGTGAACAGTTGATAGTAACGTTCGCGGCGGGGTACATAGCCGGCGTGCTCTGCGCGATCGTGTCGCACCCTTCGGACACCATCGTGTCGAAGCTAAATAAGGATCCGAGCGCTTCAATCGGCGGTATTATATCTGAAGTTGGCATGCTCGGAATCTGGCGCGGTCTGGTGGCTCGTATCATCATGATAGGGACCTTGACAGGTCTACAATGGTTCATCTACGATGCCTTTAAAGTATACACCATGATGCCCCGACCTCCCCCAGCCGAGATGCCGGAGTCTCTCAGGAAGAAGTTAGCTGCGAAGAAATAGCCACAAATAGCCACAATTTATGTAATGATCATTGTAAAGTTAAAATGTTGTTGTTTTTATTGCAATAAATACACATGTTAAATAATATATAGATTTTTTAAATGTAGTTTCAAGATTTATTTTACAGCGGGCATAAGGGGGCTTCGCCCCCTGCTCACTTCCCTTGTTAACCCAAGGTTTGCAATGATCGAAATATAAAATTAAAATGTATTCAGTTTAAAACAGCAGTAGTATAGGCGAGTGTCGAACACTAAGTTATCTGTTATAAACAACATAATACTACTTATTTTGTAGTGTTTTTTTCGAACAAAATATTTTATATTGATTTCACTTTTTTTTTGAACCGGTTGAAATAAAACAAAAACTAAATTTTTAGAGAAGTTTGTCAAAATACAATAGTAAAAGATAAAAGATTTTGTATTAAAACTTCTATTCCAGACAGCAATCAGTTACAATTTTATTATATGTATAGATAACCTACAGACTCCTTATAGTCACGGGCGCCGTGTTACAGTCAAAAAATTCTAATGCGTCTCACTAGTATGTTACGGAGTTCAGTTTCAATGAGTTGTATAATTTTAATGTTTTTGTTCTAAATAAGACAAGCAAAGGAAAAATTTATTGACATACGTTCGTATGTAAATAAAAGCCAGAAAAAGTATACGGGAATAAAGTTGCGTTTTTTTTATTTCACATTATATCCCACATATTGCAGAGTAAACAGAGAGAGCCTATTGCTAAGATTCTCTGATTCTCATGCGCCTTACAATGTTAAATAATAAATAATTCTATTCCTCAAGTGAAAATCGAACCTACAGCCTGTCTTTGCCGAACGCCTGTGCCCTTGCGTCACGACTGGCCTCTGACGTCCCTCATATCTGCATATAAATCAATATTTCATATAAATCT
>DWAP01003027.1:0-12573 GCA_018230625.1 Heliconius eleuchia
ATATATATATATATATATATATATATATATATATATATATATATATAAATCGTTATATTCTTTAATATTATACAGTAGAAACTATTAACTTGACAAATTGTTGTCGTTAGACAGTTGGGTAGCCGAAAATCCGGTTAATCGGATCGGATCGGATAATTTCACTTATTTATATTTAGTATAATTGGTCGCGGTTTATAATCATGGTAATTATAAATAAGGTTTAGATAATCTAGTTTGTACTGTATATCATATTATTTAAGCTACTCTCTAAACTAAAAACATATTTTTAGCTACTCAAAACGTTGACATCAAACTGGCGAACACCATATCTTGTATGGGACAACAGTACCCGCGCTGAACTACAAGAGGCTTTACGAGATAAACCCATTGGAGATGACGCGCCTCTCGTACCTCTTTTAGAGTATACTGCACACGAAGGATTGCTGTCTGTCGGAGGTGTCTATTTACATATATATAATGAACAGCCTGATTATCCTATCGAGGTTAGTAGTGTAACTAGAGTAAGGTATTTTCGGTTTTTATAATAGAAAAGACAAGGCAAACCGAGCGTACGTGTTAACTGATGATAGGTTATAACCGCCGCCCATGACCATATATACCACCAGGGGACCTACAAGTGCGTTGTCGACCTTTAAGGTGGAAATAGATACGCTTCTTGAAGGTACCCATGTCGTCTCGACTCGGAACACTGCCTCAGGTAGACCATTCCACAGTTGCGTGACACGTGGAATTCCTACGAAGCAGCACCGTAGTAGAGTGCCACCTATTCAGCTGGTATGGATCGTATTTCAATTTGTGCGGTGCGGTTAGAAAATTCGGCGGCAGGTCAAACAGTTCTCCAGAACAAATACTTCATTAGAAAACGTATAAAAATTTGAACGTAGCGGGGCTCGAACCCGCGCCTCCTGGAAACCGACCAGGCGCTCTGACCACTGAGCCATACGTTCTCGCCAAGCTATGTCGAAATTCTTATACGCTTGTTACAACTTATTTATGTTGTATAACATAAATAACAAGTGTGGATTAACACTTTAAAAATATTTAAAAATAGTTCTCCAGAACATTCGCCACGTATAATGCAGTAGAGAATGAACAATGTGGAGATGGCTTTACGCTTGTGTAGCTACATCAACTTGTGTAGCTTTAGGTTAAACGTGATTAAATTATTTGAACAATTCTGTCTGTTACAATTCATTGGGTTCCCAACGGTTTGAACGGCTCCAGCGGCGTTAAAAGCACTGATCTCAGGAACTACTGGATTGGATTTGAATTTATATTTTTTATGAGATAGTGCATTGATGAAAGGCCTAAAGGCATAATACTAATACTTATGAGCTGTCACTTTTTGAAAAGATGAAGACTAAAGAAATAATAAATTTGTTTTTTTTTTTCAGAATCCTCAACAATTTATTTTGGACTTACTGAGTTTCATAGACAAAGAAACGCAGTCTGACATGACAGAAGAAAAAGCTGAGCACATTACTCTTGCAATGGATGCACTTGCCAATTGTATTATAAAAAATCCAGGTATTTTTTTTTATTTATATACTTCTATTATTTTATTTTTATGGCATTGTTTATTGAATAAAACATATATAATCATATAATCGCTTATTAGGACACGAGGATTCAATTGAGATATTTATTATTTATTTAAAAGAATATCAGTTGATAAAGCAAGTATTATTTCCCCACTATTAACATCGTAACATAAACGCGCAGGCGTAGAGATCCAGTGCATCGGGCACTTCGGGCTCATCTTCGGGCTGATGTCGGCGGCGGCGGTGCCGGGCGCGGCGCAGCACGCCGTGCGCGCGCTGTCGGCGGCGGCGCGCGCGCGCGAGTGCGTGGAGGACGTGGCGGCCGCGGCGCTGCTCGGGCACCTGCTGCCGCTGCTGCACCGCCACGCCGACGTGCCGGCCGTGCTCGCGGCGCTGGCGGCGCTCGTCTCCGCCACGCCGCTGGTCAGAGAGGCTTTGGCGAAAGGTATTTTGTACTGCTATATTTATACTAATATCAGAAAGCAAACGAGTTCCATTGGTTTAACATGTTAATCTCAAAAATTACTTTGAATCAATCTATATTGTGTTGGTATGATGTAAAATTACCTCAATGGTCTATACCATTGAGGTAATTTTACATCATATTAGTCATTTATATATAACTAACATCTGCGAGAGTCAGAGCTACCTCTGGTGCTTAGAATATATCATATGCCATACACAACTGTTAATTATTTCCATTTGGTCACACGGACAAATCGTCTTATATCGCAAAAAAAAATTAATTAATATATTTTTTTGTAGGTGCTGTGATATATTTATTAGATTTATTCTGCAATTGTAAGACACCTGAAATCAGAGAAATGGCGGTTGATTTGCTTGCTCGTATGATGGCCGATAAATTACTTGGACCAAAGGTAACTTTTTATATATAATAAATATATTTTTTTGAACTTTTATTTAAATTTTGAGACTTGGTTAAACACGAGCGGTGCCTCCAGGTGCGGCTCACGATATGCCGGCACGTGCCGGGCGTGTTCGCGGAGGCGATGCGCGAGGCGGGCGCGGCGGCCGCGCTGCACGCCTTCGACGCCAGCCACGACCACCCCGAGCTCGTGTGGGGCGACGAGCTGCGCCACAAGGTGCGCGCCGGCCTCGCCGCGCTGCGCGACCGGTACGCTTTTACAATAGGATCCCAAAAAAACTGTCATTTATCTATATCACGATGTTAATAAGTTGTGAAAACACGTTTGTGTGTTAAAGGTTATTACCAAATTAAAGATTTTATAAATGATAATACGCCTTGGGAATGGAAATGCTCTGTTTAAAAGCTATCATTGTCACAAATGATTAAATATGTATTTGTATAAAATTGATTTTAAAAAATCCCACTGAGGTTCATGCGCCGGCCTTCTCAAATCTGAGGCATTAGTAACTTTAGTGAACTGGTGGTAAATAATTTGAGGTTTAAAAAATATGAAGTATGTAACTTATTATTTTGTTAAAATTATTTGGTGATTGAAAATATCATTATAATATTTATTAAAACGAACGGATCAGTCAGCGTATAAAATGTTACTATGTTATAGGAGAAACTTTTAATTGAAAAATTTATACACTTTGATACAAATAAAAATATATATATTTAACAGGCTGTATACTAACCAAATCCGCGATCCATCTACGTTATTTGAAGAACGCGATGTAACTGAGCACAACGAAGACGCGTGGGCTCCACCCGGTGAGGTGGTAGTGGGCGGTGTGTACCTTAAACTGTTCCTGCAAAACCCCACGTGGAGCTTGCGAAGTCCAAAGCGTTTCTTGCAAGAACTTGTTACTGAAACATTGTCGTCGTTAAATAAGGATACTTCGGAAGTGAGTATATCTATATATGTTATAGTTTCACATTGTATCCTGCATATAGCAGGGTAAACAAAGACAGCCTAGTGTTAAGACACTTTGTTCCTCGCACAATGCTACAACTTTTGAGACATTTACGTGTTGAGTGGCCGAATCGCTATGGTTTTTTTATCAGATCGAAAAAAAAATGAATAATTCACTCTCCTGAATTGGTACGAAATCCGCAACCTTCGCTTTTACAGTTAGACGTCATGTCGTTGCGCTACGATAATATATATGTATATTAATTATTTTTCCAGTACTACTTTGAATACATCTGTCCCGTTTTTTTAAATACTACTAGTATGTTGGATCTTACTGTAGAAGACACTCGGTATACGAGCTGTCTCACATTTTCTAGATGAGACTTTTGTTCCACGTAAACTATTATTGAGGTATTCTATGTATCAGTGGTTGTACGTGAAAAAGAAGAGTAAAAAATGTATGTTAGTTATTATTAGTTTCTAAGAAAGTATGGGTGACGGTTCTATATACTCTTATATTATATATTTTGTAATTTAAATAAAATACAAACAGAATTGTCAACACAAAATTGCAAGTGAAATGAAGTATTATGTTTAAACAATGTTTGTTCCTAGGGCAGCCGCGGCGAGACGTGCGCGCGCGCGCTGGCGGCGCTGCTGCGCGCGCGGCCCGCGCTGTGCGACGCGTGCGCGCAGCTGGGCGAGCTGCCGCGACTGGCGCGCCTGCTGCCCGCCTGCCCGCGCCTCGCCGTGCCCGTGCTGGCCGCGCTTGCGCACACGCAGGTACACACGCACACCTTACTGATTTACTCACTAGAATGTATTCTATTTTGTAAGAGTAGTATATTCTAATAATCAGTTATTACTTTACCATCAGGCCTGCGTAACTGCGCTAAATCAAACAGACGTGATGGTGGGTCTGAAGACGGCGGTGAAAACGTGCCGCGAGGTGGTGGGCGGTGCTTGTGACGCTCTCGCCGCTATATTTACCAGTTCTGTAAACACGGACAAACTCGTATTGCAGGTATGTACTGTATGATTAGCGTCGATTATCCGAATATCGAATAATAGATAGATGTATTTGAATACAACCACACAACTATCCAGTTTTAGTAGACCAGTAAATTTTAAAAAAATAAATGTTCACGCGACATATCTATATGATATTTTCAATTCTTATTTGTCATATATATCATAAAGATCTAATAATGTAAATAAAAATAGTAATAAAGTGTTCGAAGGAACCTGACAATGCATGTTTCTGCCTAATATGAAAAATGCAGGCCCTGGAATGCGAGCTGGTGACGGAGCTGCTGGGCGTGCTGGAGCAGCGCGCGGTGGAGGCGGGCGCGGCGGCGCGCGTGGTGGCGGCGCTCAAGGCCATGGCGCGCGGCCTGCACGCCGAGCGCGTGCGCGCGCTGCTGGCGCGCTCGCCCGCCTGGGACCAGTACGCGGCGCAGCGCCACGACCTCTTCATCTCCGCGCCTCAGCACCACTCCATTGCTGGTATGTACAGTTGTCACATCCAACTATGCTAGTATTATTAACCTGCTAGCAGAGGAGACGGGTGGACTTCTTCATTTTCGTGACATTGCGTGTTAAGTATCGAAGCCCAAAATTAAGTTTTTTTATCAGATTGACGAAATTAAAATTGTTCATTCTCCTTATTAGAAATCGAGTTCACAACCGTCGCGTATACAATTACATCCTATCGCACAGCACCGCGAAGAATTTATATTTCCAAATGTAATGTAGTAATATCTAATAACATTCTGTTGCCACAGCGGCCCCACAGACCGCGGGCTACCTGTCAGCGCCGCCGTCAGTGCCGCCCGCGCACCCGCCGCCGCTGGACTGACCGCCGCCCCCACACACTGCCTTACTCAGTATTTACGATTATCGATATCTACTCGATTGATATTATAGTAGGAGCTGCCTACAAATTATGTTTCACGTTATGGAGTTAATTTATGAAATACTATAAAATTTATATTTTAAAAGAATTGTGGTATATAATTGCAAATTATGTGACGTCACAACAAGGTAGAAAGAAAGGTGGTCACACCACCTGTGACAAGGAGGAGTCAGAATATAATGAAATTTGTATGACATGATTTATAGCCCGTATGTAAATCGATATCAACTCCATCTGCTTCCAAGTTATTAAAGTACAGGATTTTAATCGATTAAACTCACTATATGATAGAAATATAGAATAAATATGTATTAAATTGTCGTGTATATTACAATGACGACTGAATATGTTACCGTTAACATAATGCTATACGATTTGTACATGAGTATATTCTTTCTTAAATATACGTATCAATTATTACAGATAATTTTCATTTTTAAATTTTATTTGGCTTTATAAATTGCGATTGTCTTTTAAAATGGAATGTAAATATAAATAGGATGATATAAGTGGAAATATAAATAATATAACATATTAAAATAATGATTGCTGGTACAACAGTAGTATTAATATATTTATATGAAATGTACTTCAGTGTTTTTCCTTGTTTGTATTTTTGTCATCAATTAAAAAAGAAAAAACAATTTTTTTTATAAATACGACGCTACAATAATGTTGAACTGCCAAAATGTATATAAGCAATAGTGGAGTAATTAGTAAAGATTTATTGCATTTTGAGAGCACTAAATAACCTTTTTATTGATATGTAAAACTAAAGAAAATAGTTTAAAGCACTTTATTTAATCGGTAAATAAAGACATTTTGAGTTGCGCAAAGAAAGCAGACAATTATAGACGGAAATCCCAGGGTCGCCAGGCCTACGTCATTTTTGCAAAGCTGCAAAGCAATTCTAAGAATATAAAATTTTTAGAGACTATTAGTCTAATATGTAATTAAATTTTGTGAGTACGCATACTGATGCGTACTCACTGTTTTGGAAGTGGGTCCCTTTCAGAGGTAACGCCAAATAAATGTACATCTCTGCACAGGTCTGGTCTGTACAGGTCTGCTGGCCCTGAGATCTTGGGTTATATATGAATATAAATACTTTCCTTATTCCAGTTGAATATTATCTACGTCATGTGATGGCTCAAATATCTATACATCCATGGATTTCTCTTGCGCGTAGCGTATCATTGTAAGCGCGACAGGTTGTGGATTCGATTCCCAATCGAAGGAATGAAATATTTAATATTTTCATTTCTTCGTTCTGGTGTCGAGGCAAACTGCGGCGTTGAGCTCCGCCACTGAACACATGTCTGAAGAATTCGGGGAAAAATGGGAAGCAGAGTGTCTTAACACGGCCCCCTTTGTATACCCTGCTACATTCGGGATACAGCGTGAAGGTAAAAAAATATATGGAGTTTTAATACGAATTTACATTATTCAATGATGTTAGTAATAGATTGGAGTGACATTACGTTGAATAAAAATATTTATCACGAAAATAATATGTAAGCATTGCTTAAATGTACTTATTTTAAATTAAAACAAATTCGATCAAATTGTGCGGAGGTCTTAAATTTGCTGTGAAGGTGCGTCGTTTCCGTCTCCGTTTATATATTATTATAGTATTTAATTAATATTATATGTGTCGTTCTTATGTATTAAAATGATCTCTTTCTTTTAAGCGAGATTTAGATAAATTTTCATATTGTAAGACAAATATAAATTTAAAATGCTAAAATTTGTTTATGAATGTTTTATAAGAGTGATTTTTTAAATAATATAGTTATGTATGTATTATGTTAACGCTTTATATTTTTTATAAGGAGGCTAAATTATATAAAAAAAAGGATTATTATTATTATCATTTACTTTTTTGTGTTATTTCACACTTTCAGTTTAATTAAAATTATATTTGGTATTCAATATATTAATTACTATGAAAGCAACAAGTACTGCGACGTTCATATAAATAATTACTTATTAAAATAAGTATATCTTTATCAATATTGTTCATGTCGCCATTTGCATTTAGTTATGAAAATCTTGCCTTATTTTTAGAGCACTTAAATAAGCTCGTTCGTTCATGTCATTCAGACTGAATTTAAAAAATATTATTAATTGATGGCATAATAAAAGTTATGCACATTTTAAAATTGTTCATTCGTTCGCCTCATAGATATTAAAAATCTTAAATTATATAATTATAATGCTCGATTTCCTAACTTTCGCTATATATATACTATAGTTTGTATAAGAGTTTGTCTGTCTACGAATCTTAGTGTGATATTATTGTACAGTTTGTAAAGGAGTGATGTATTGTTAGTCATATCATAGAAGTAAGAAATTGTTTGAAAATTTAAAGCAACGTTTACACGCTCTCTCGTTTATTATTCGCCATTATTCAACTTTCTATGATTAACAACGGTTTCTTTTGATTATTATAGTTATTTGAAAAATATTACATTATATTATTTGACCTTTTCAGTTTCTTTATTAGTGTTTTATAAAGATTTTATTTAAAATCGCGCGTTACATAATAAATATTATGAGTTTATAATAAATATTACGAGTGCCTGTTAGTTTCATAGTTCCATGTGGCGTCAGAGGAAATGATCATGTCAATTTTGTTATTTTACTGAATGGTTTTAAAATAGATATTATGTATTATTTTCAATATCTATATAACGTTTTGAGTTGAATTGTATTTTTTTTCCATATATAATATATTTAAGGTGATAATATGTTTTTGTTGAACGTGGTAAACGAATATAGCAATTTTATGTTGCTAATTTAATGAGTACGTCCTAATTATGTTGTTGATATGAAACGTTGGTTTGGTCGTAGCGAGTGTGTGTTCTCGGCTTTCTAAAACGATGTATTAAAGCAGAAGACTTGTTTATTATTTGGAATTTAAAAATACTAAACACGGATACAAAACATAGTCTATACAGAACATTGAGAATAATTAATGAATAACTTTATGAAGAAAAAATTCGATATTTTAAATTTTTATACATATATTTATCGCTTTTTTTGATATGAAACATTTTTATATTGTCTTTATGATAATTGGTCTCGAAACTGCGCACACACACGCTATTGAAGGGTACGGACTGAAGGCAACAAGTGGTGTAGAGCAGAAAGTGATTGTTTAATATTTTTATATTTAGTCGTAAGTTATACATATGTAATGTAAAGTAATATATTGAATTAATATTAATTTGTGTTTTTTTTTGCTTAGTAATTATTAGGTTTACGTAGTACCCCGCATTTAGTAAGATAGGTAGAGGGCACCTAGTATTAAGGCATTCCGTTCCCCATTCTGGCAGCAAAACGTAGCGCGGCGTTGAATTACGTCATTGACCACGCCTCGTTTTAAAAATAGAGCGGAAATTGGGCATATTCTTTTAGCGAGAAATGAAAAAAAAAACAAGTCGAAGTTATTTTTTATTTATTTACACATTTAAAATTAAATACCCTGTTACTTAATTAATAAATCTTTTTTTTTCGTATACAGTTTCAATAGTATAATACACCCTATTAATATAGGTATGATCATATGATCTAGTTAGTATATTAAGAATATTGTCATATTTTGTACTATGTTAATTAAAAAATGAACGTTCTACAATAGTAGAGATCGTATAATTTTTATAATACTTGATACTTAAATAAAAAATAGATAATATAATATAGATAAATATTACATTCTCACAATTTTATATGATCCTTAAAGCCGCCTGTCAAGTATATTTGCTTGAAAATAGGCGGAATGTAAAGAAGCTACTTTCTTATTATATTATAGACACGTCCCTAATGGCGATAGAGCAAGAAAATGAAGAACGGAAGTGCTTTGGAAGCTTCTCAGGTTCCCTCTGCTTACCCTGCTATGTGCGGGATACAGCGTGAAGCTAAAAAAAAGACATTTTTCCTACTTTACTATCTATATGTATAATGATTTAAGTACAAATAATAATACTACGGTAGGTTACAAAATATTTAGTTTAGGATCGAAGGATGCTCTTCTAATTTTTTTAATTCATATTCTAGTTGATCTTACTTGATTTCAAAAGTTGAGTAAAAGGAACGATATTTACGATGTAAATTATAATACACACTTATCACTAGTTGGACATTTTTGATGCAAACGACTAACATTTCTACAATCGAGTATCAAAATAATAGTAAAATTAATGTAATATGGCTGTTCAGTTCGTAATCTCATTAATTAAATTGAGTTCAAGTGAGGACGACGACGGGGTGGTCGGTGTAGTGGTTGGTGGGCGCCGCTAGCGGACGCTCGTAGCTCTTAGATCGTTTCCGTTTCCCTCTATAACAAATAAAACGTTAATACGGCTAATGGCAATGTAAGGCTAGTTGTAGCACAGAGTAGGAAACGGAAGTGTTTACATGGGAATTGGAATGTCTTAACAATAGGTTCCCAAGTTTATTGTCCCTATCCTGCTAAATGACGGATACAGTATTTTTTTTCATTTCTTATTATAATATTTATGTATGCTTTGTAAAATTTTAACGTCTTTTGAAACATCATGTAGGTACAGTCGCTGATCTGATCGGGTTGGTTTTGTTCTGAACTATATTATTCCACATTACAAATTACAAATAGTTTAATTAAAATTATTAGTTTAAGTACAAATTCAAAAAGATTTTAATAAAGTAGGTTACATAAATTCACTGCTTAAAGTCATCTTAATGTTTTCTTATCAGCTAAACCATTATATCGTAAGAGAGTACCTCATGAGCATGCGCACGTAGCGGCGCGGCGCGTCGGGCGCGTCGGGCGCCGCCAGCGACAGGTAGTGGTCGGCGCACGCGCACAGCAGCTCGTCCAGCGCGCCGTGCAGCTGCGCGAACGTGGGCCGCGCGCGCGGGCTGGCGCGCCAGCACGACAGCATCACCTCGTAGCTGTGCAACAAAGAGTGTTAGTGCGGCTGTGGGCGCGCAGGGCGCAGTGCGTCACGGCGTACTCACAGGGCGGCGCTGCAGTTGGGCGGGCGCGGCATGCGGTACCCGGCGGCGAGCAGGCGCGGCAGGCGCGCGGCGCTCAGCCCCGCGTACGGCGCGCCGCCCACCGTCACCACCTCCCACATCACCACGCCGAACGACCATCTGCGAACGTCTCCATTGTTTACGTGTTTCCAGATACAATAATCGTATCGCGTTTCACTAAACTATTTTTAATTTATTTTAATCAACATGCTATAATTAATACCGTCGTGGCGCAACGACACAGCGTCTGACAGTAAAGCGAGGTCGTAAATTCCATTCAAACTGGGAGGACCAATTCAGTTTCTTTTGCTCGCTCTAATAAGGCGACAAAGCGCGGTGTTTGTCAAAAACTCAATAATGCGTCGAAAATAAAAAAAAATATTTTATATATATTAGTAGTTTTGAATATTTTTATACTTTTATGTCTGTAACGATTACGGTACGGCAGAAAGGTATTTTGGTATTAAAAGATTACAAATAAAAACAAAAATTCAATAAAAACAGATTAAATATTATTTTTGTAAAAAAACTTACACATCACTCTGCGTTGTATAAATTCGATGCGTTAACGATTCTAAAGCCATCCATTTAACCGGCATTTTACCGTTGCCCTTCTGTTTGTATTGATTTTCTTGGTAAATATCTCTAGATAAACCAAAATCTGCAATTTTTAACGTTCTATCTCCAGTGACTAATATATTTCTAGCAGCTAAGTCCCTGTGAATAACGCGATTTGATGCCAGGAACTCCATGCCCATAGCGATCTGTCGACACAGCGAAAGGAGATCCAATAACGTTAGCTCCTTATCGCAAACTCCTTGCAGCTCGTAGAGTCGGTTTGAAGCGAATTTTATGTCTGTTGCTTTATTTTTAAAAAGATCATTTCTATAGTTCATACTTTCTTTGTTGTTATTGTGATATTTTGCATTTCGTCGCGACAACATTAGGTCCCAAGAGCATCTAATAAAAAATATAAAAAAAGATAATTAGAACGGAAATAAAACGAATATCTATGCTTTAAATAGATAAGACAAAGGTTCTGGTACTTAAGCGAGGTATGAAGGATTTAATCCAAAAACAGTATAAATGAAACACACAGTAAAATATATTAGAAATAAGTGGTGTACTTGGGAAGTATGTCCAGTAGAGATGGAAGATACGAGATGGATGTAGAAAGGCGTATTACTGCGGGTAACAGTAAGAGAGGTAAGGCGGTTGACCTCTAAAAACATATATACAAAACAAAGATACTGGAGGAAGATCACGTAAAAAGCACGAGGACCCCCCGGAGTTGTGGAGGTTCCATCTCCACTCGGGGAATTAAATTAATGTTTATGAATTCTTTGTTCTGGTAACGAACCAAAGCGCGGCGTCGGGTTCCGCCACTCAACACATATGCAATGCAATGTCTCAAAAAATCGGCGAAAATGGGGAACGGAATATCTGGGGATGCTAACGTACCTCAAGTAGGAGAGCAGGTCCCCGCGGCTGCAGTACTCCACCACGAGCAGCGGGCGGCGGCCACTGCAGCAGGCCAGCAGGCTCACCACGTGCGCGTGCGCACCCACGCTCTTCATCAGCTCCATCTCCGCGCGGAACGAACGGACCTCGTCCACTGTCGGGAAGTCTGGACGAACGGCAAACATGTAGTACAATAATGACAGTATTTTTATTTTTCTTATATATTTTTTTCTTCTGCTTTACGCTGTATCCCGCATAGCAGTGTAGGCAGGGGGAGCCCAGTGTTAAAAGGCTCTGTTCCCCACACCCACGACCTGTCGCATTTACACATATACTTTTATATATTTATTTATTATTTCTTCTTTACAATAACCTTTAATATTGCGACAAATCATGGCGCAGGGGCACAATGTGTGACCGCAAACGCGAAGCGGTTGTGGATTCCAACCCCGCTCGAGGAATAAAAATATTTATTTCAATGTATATTTTAATTTTTTCGCTCTGGTCTCGAGGCAAGGCGAGGCGTTGAGTTTCGCAACTCAACAACCATTGCCTTCTGAATACCGCAAAAAATGGAGAAGGGAGTGTCATAGCACTAAGTTTCCTCTGCCTATCCTGCTGTATGCGGGATACAGCGTGAAGGTGAATTTTGTTTTTTTAAATATTTAAACAAAATTATACGTTTCATAATACTATTCAACATACAATTTTATATAAATAAATTTGAGGCCAGTCGTGGCGCAGTGGCACAAAGTGTGACTGTAAAACCGAC
>DWAP01003028.1:0-12572 GCA_018230625.1 Heliconius eleuchia
GTGTCGCTTTTTTTGCTCGAACTTGGCGGACACACTGCCGTGTGTCTAGATAACAAATGAGGCCATTGTTATTTTTGATTTATAGTTAATATTTGATTACAATCATAATGGTTATGGGTTTGATATACAAATGAAAATAACAATGGAAATTATTATTTTTATTCTAATATTAATTGATTATGTGCATTGGGGGAAAAGTGTCTTAACACTAGGTTCTCCCTGCCTAAGCCAAATAATAATAATAATAAGTTTCACAATAATAATAGTGTGTTTTATATTGTAGATTGATAATCTTCCAACTCTTATTTTATATAAAAAGAAAAAGATTGTCAATATTGATCATGGAGGGCGTCCGTTAGAAAACCTCATTACTTTAGTCAAAGAACATCTTGGTTCAGAAGATTTGGTAACTGAAGAGATTGATGCAAATGATGAAACACCAGCCAAAGATGAATTATAAATATGTATTATGACTACATAGAAAAATATACAGAAGTTAAGCAAATAACAGTTGTTTTTTTTAATTAATGCTTACTTGCCGGTTGTGGGTTTAATTTCCAATTGGGGGAAGTAGAGATTATTTCTTTGATCCAATAACAAAACAAATCACACATTCTTTTATTATCTACAATAAAGTATATAAGTTGACCAGATTGCTATTGCTTTCATATCATACAAATATATTGAAATAAAAAAGGGCATTCAGAAAATGAAAACAATCATAAGTAATACTCTTATTACTTATGATTGTTTTCATTTTCTGAACACAAATTATGAACTATGAATAAATTATGAACACATTCATTTTTAAAATTGTTTTATTAATTTTGCACATTTAAATATTAAGTTAAACAGCCAAAGAGCATAGAAATATAAACCTTACAACTAATAGGTTATTCTACTAAACTAATGAAATATAAAGGAATCTTAATAAATGTTCTCTCAGTTTCCAAACTTACCATTACTCAGTGTCATGTAACCGTACTGTACCTGTACTGTGTACAAAACACATTAATAATGGAAGATAATATATTTTTTATTTAATGTATTTTTTATTTAATTCTTTGCTTGTCAACAGTATGTGATTGAAAGAAATCCCCATCAGCCATTGTAGCTTGCCTGTTTATTTGCTTGTGTCTATCCCGTGACACTATCTCTTCTAGGACTTCTCCATCACCTTTTATTAACCTAGAAAAAATACAGAACTGAGACACGGCATAATATTATACAAAAGAAAGCAAGATAAATTTTATAAGCAAAATGTCTTACTCTAAATAAATTTCAGAAAGATAAATTAACCTGTATCGACCAGTTTCTTCATCTTGGACTCTTCGTACAACACTTTGACGTTTCTCCCATTCTTCTTTCGTCATAGGAGCCATGGCTTTTGATTTTTCCATTAATTCTTTAATCATAAGAAAAAAAAAAAATACGATAAAGTGTTAAATTTATTTAACATAAAGATATTTAAGTTACCTAGAGGAATATCAGTTGATGCTACTTTATCTTTGGATTTGGTATCACGACTTCGACTCCGTTCGTCGCGGGATTTCTTTTTTAGTTTTCTTTTTTCTTCCTTTAACTTTTTCTTTAAAATCTTTTTTGTTTTTTTCTGTGCTTCCTTTAGTTTCTTTTTCAATTTACGTAGTTTCTTTTTACTGTCATGGTCTGAATCTGAACTACTACTTGAAGTTGAGCTTGAAGATTCAGAGGAAGAGCGACGTCTTTTTTTAGATTTTTCTTTACCCATTGTTAATATTAGTTTCGGGGTACTTATCTAGTAAATAGTTAAACTTTCGATCCTATATTATAAGCACTCTTTCGGAAAAATAATGTCAAAATTACGTTCTTTTCAAACGTCAATGTCAAGTAGCTCATCAAACGGTTCGCTTTCAGAACGTTATTGATTTAAGCCCTATTTAGAAAAACAATGTAGTTTTTTTGTTAAAAAGAAGTTGTCTGTGTTTACATTAAAAAATAAACGTACGTGTTAGATTTTTTTTTTTGGTAGTAGAACTCGATGTCCTAGATATTAGTCTAGATAGAATAATTATAAAGATCTGCAAAGCCCACAAAAAAACCTACACCCACAGCCGTCGTGTCTGTGATTGGTCACTTTGTTAGTAAGCGTTAATGGCGCAATAATTAAAAATATTAGAAATTACTAAAAAAAATCAATTCTTTTATACTTTAATATAAACTTTCTCTTATTATGTAACAGAACAGTTTTTTAATAAAATATACCTGATTTATTAATCTATTTTTATATAAGAGTTGAATTATAAGGAAAAAATTTAAATAATCTTAGATTATTTTAATTGAATGTAAAATTTTACTTATAATAAATCCAGTTGGTGCCGTACTACACACGCTTAAATTGTTGAGGTAAAGTGCAAAAATATTTACATTTTCGCTTCAACCACGAATAACAACAGTGCTCCAATATAAAGTACTTTTTCAAACTATTACAAAATCTAGCCGTCTGAATAGGTATAATGGGCCGTACATTAAAAGGCGAGGAAACATAATAGTGAAAACTTATATCTACATACTATATATAGCTATAGCAATTTCGCATTGAGCGGCGGTGACACGGTACGGGTACGGGAGTCCCGATGAATAATTGACGGAGGGAGCGCGCACGCGCGGCAGCCACCACGTCCCCTTAGATGCTATAGTACTTAACACACATCACTCTCGTTTAACATCGAAATTATCTAAAATCTATATAAATCTTTGATATATAGCAAAAAAATATGAAATTGTTATAAATTTTTGGTGAGTGTAGTGCAGTTTATACAATGCAGGCAGGGGGTCCGGACAGCACAGCGGTCTCAGAGGCCCCCAGCAGTGGTAGCGAGGAGTCGGATTGCGAACAGGGGCCCGAGGCGGACGCCGATGCAGCTCTTACTGAAGAATGGGCTAGAGAACTACTTGTTGGAGCGGGCGTGGTCGCTCCTCAAGAGGTAAGCTCATATATATAAGAAATAGTTAGGATAATTTTCTTGAATTAATTTTTTTATACATAATTTAGTAAATTTGACTAATCTAATGCATATTATTGTAGATACGCGTAGAATCTAGAGCGGGTGTCGCCGGAGCACTAAGTCGTGTACTGGCTGTGACCGTTCGCTACGAGGGCAATGGCGAACGCAGGGCTTTACCATTAGTAGTGAAACTGCCTCCAAGAGATCCTTTCGGCAGACTGTTTGTAGCCGAAGCTCAATTCGATACGAGAGAGATCTTATTTTATACAGAACTGGCACCAGCTCTAAATAGACTAGCTGAAGAAGCACTGGGCCCGAATGAAGGCTTACCTATACCAAGATGTGTCAAAGCAAGATTACCAGGTATTGCCTTATCTTATTTTTTAAGTTTTACATTCACCAAAATCTTGCTTTTAAATAGTGAAATTTAATTTTAAAATGAAATTTAAATATATTTAAGGCGAGTCGTTGCGCAGGAGCACAAACGCGACAGTTTGTGGATTCGATTCTCACTTGTGGAAATATAATATTCAATATTTTCGATTCTGGAGTCGCGAAAAGCGCGGAGTTCCACCACACTCAACATGCAATGTTTCTAGAATTTGGCGATACTTCCTTTCCGGTTCCCGCTACCTACCCTACTGTGTGGCAGATACAGCGTGATGCTAAAATAATTACATATAGCTGTAGATTTTTTTAGTAAGACGGAAGCATGATTAGTAATAGACGTTATGCAAAGTACAAAATATTATCACATTTCTATCATCGTCCTTTGGATTCGTCATCGGCTCAAGTGGCGAAAATATTTTTGTCGCAATGCACAAGACACTCATTATAAATAACTTTTTATAGCTACGTTAAATCTTCTGATACAATACTTTTTTTACCATTGTTCTATTTAAATTTTTATTGATATATTTATTGGAAACCGTCGTGGTGCAGAGGTACAGTATTTGTTTGTAAGAGCGACAATTGTGAGTTCGATTCTCAGTCGAGAGATGTTTTTTTTTCATTTTCTTCCTCTGGTCTTAATAAATCAAAGCGCTGTGTTAAGTTCTGCCAATTAACACGCAACGTCTCGAAAATTTGGTAGAAAATGGAGAGTGAAGTGAACTAGATTATCTCTGTTTATCCGGCTATAGTTATACGCGATATAGAGTGTGAAGCTAAAAAAACCTAAATTAATATCATTAAACGTAAATATTATTGCATACAGACAATAATAATAATAAAAAAATATACACGTTACTTTCAATAGTCATATCGTACTTTAATTCCATTATTGAGTTTGAGCTTACTTTCAGAATTACTAATGATTAGCCTTTTAGGTATATCGCATTCCAAAATGTACGTGACTTGATTACGCCGAATGCCTCCATTATTTAACAGGAACTAGATGAAGTAATAGAGTCTTTGACCGCTTTAATTGCCTTAACAAGATGATAAGTTTATTGGTCGTTTATTCTAATTAAATATAGACAACCATTTTTAAACATATTATTAGGAAAACAAAATTTTAGGCTTTGTTAATTCACAAGCTATCTAAATTTACCTATAATTATTATATATTTTTTATTTGATTTGCAGGATCGTCTATTTTTATAACATAATTATTAAAATTTATGTTATTCCATTACAGATGAAATTGGTGGAGACAGTGAGCTAGTTTTGGAAGACGTGACGGCCGAAGGTTTCGAATCTGGAGACTTCGCTGAAGGCCTATCTGTGGATAGAGCTAGGGCCGCACTTTATGCCGCGGCGCGCCTCCATGCCTTATCTCTTGCCTTACGTGAACAAGAAGGCCCATTAGATCAACGATTTGATTTCCTATTCCCTTGCGAACGTGCAGCAGCTGGGTATCTTCGCCTTATTCGACGAGGGCTACCTCAACTTGAAGCGTTTCTCCGAGGTCGTACAGATTGTACTGAAGAAGCAGCAGCCGTATCAGCATTAAGTGCCCGAGCACCTTCGCTTCTCGATACTTTACTTCGACCAGCAGAACCGGCACCGCTAGCACATGCAGATTTTTGGAGCGGCAATTTACTGTTCAAAGAAAAGGACGGTGAAAGCGAATGCATAGCCCTTGACTGGCAGATGGTGTCTTTAGGAAGACCAATGGACGACGTCGCGTTGTTACTTCTATCTTCTCTAACTCCCGAAATGAGAAGAGCTGCTGGTGACTCCTTAATAGAAGATTACAGCAATCGTCTTGAAGCTGAATGTGCGAGGTTGGGGGCTGCGTCGTCTGGAGCAATCGTAAGAAGAGGCTTGAAGCCTGATTGGCCTAGAGCTGCCCTTAGGGCTCTCCTACTTTGCGCAGGAAGTGTCGATGTAGCGCTGGGGGAACCTAGAGCAGAAAGCAGGCTACTGGAAGCAGTCCGTGACCTCCACGGACAAGGAATACTAGCACTAAAACCTGACTCTGATGCGTGAAAACACGTGCAACACAACGAGTGCCAAGATATATAATTTATTCGTAAATAATCTGTCAACAGTTAAGTCCAGTTACGTAATTATTATAAATTTGTTGCAATGTATCAAAGCACAAGATAACTGTGTGTTTGTGAATTATTTTTGTATTATTATTTGTGTAGTGACAACATTTTTTTTATGGAGACGCTCGTTACATTGATGCTACGAAGCGATGCCTAAAGAAAGACTGAATTTACTTAATTAAATCACGTCTATGACCTACATAAGTGGTAATTGTTGTAGGACTATTGCTCATGGTAACAAATCGGAAAAGCTAAAATTACTTTCGGTCTATTGACTATTATTTAAATAAAATAATTATTGGTACCCACTTTAGTAGTTTTATTATTATATTTCTTATTTAAAATTAAAATTATATCAGTTTCACTATGTTTTCCCCGCACACAGGCAGAGGGAACCTAGTGATAAGACACTCCGTTGCTCACTTACCGCCGATATTTGCAGGCAGGGGCAGAACTCTACGCCGCGTTTTGCCTCAACACGAGAGCCAAGAAATAAAATAAAAATTTAAATAAATATTTCATTTTCTAGGTGGAGATTGAAGCCACAACCTGTCTCGTTTACAATTTGTGCCCCTGCGTCACGAATGGCTTCATCACATCTCTTATTGAATAAAACTAAAACTAAATCAGCCAAACCCCCACCCTTCCCTGAAATATGATAGCAGCAAAATGAGATAAACTACCTCAGAAAGGTACCAGTACCTCTAGTGTTGGAGAATCCCTCCCTGAGTCTCCAAACTCAGGCTGCCCTTCGAATTCTGGGGACAGTACTGCGGAATGACCTACCTGCGGCAGTGTTTCCAAGTCAATATGAACTGGGTACCTTCAATAAGCGCGTCTATCTCCACCTTAAAGGCTGGCAACGCACCTGTAGCTCCTCTGGTATTATACGAGGTCGTGGGCGGCGCTGATCACTTACCATCAGGTGAGCGTATACTCGTTTGCCTTGTCTATTTCCATAAAAAAATGCTGAATACGTAAAAAATTATGAAATAAATATATCTTGATTAAAATTGATACGAAAGCCCGATATAAAATTGGTTCTATTCGTAATTTGTTTTTTTTTATTTGGGCTTGAACAAAAGGGATGGATTAAAATGTCAAAATAATCATTTTGATATTTTTTATTTTGTTGAAGTACAACTGTTTAAACATTTATTTTCAAATTAAATACATGTACCGTAATATCTTACAATGTGCTTCAATATTATTATAGATCAATGCCACATAAACGCCGAGATTTAAAATCAAACACCTATTCAATTATGTCAATTGTCAAGTGTCAAACACAACATTGAAGTGTCAAATTTCCAAAATGACCTTCGCGTAAATGTTTTAATTATTTTGTTGGAAATGACAATATTTTAGTTAATATTATATATTTGACAAAATAGACTTTATAGCGCAAAAACTATGGCTCAATCGAGTCAACTGAACCTTGATATAGAGGGTGAGGTTACAGAAGAAAACAGTAATCGTAATAATGCAATACATAGGATGGATCCGGTTGCCAGACCATTGGCCACAAATAGAAGCAATATAGGCCTTGGGGATCGACTTAACAGTGTTTTCAGAGAAATCCGGCCACTCGTGGAACATGCAAGAATGGTATTTTCTTATTATTATCCAACCGTGACGCAATGTAATGACAAATCTACTTAACTGGTTTTAGATATAAACACATTTTTTCCTTATCATAAATTCTGATGTATTTCACAATATCGTAATGCTAATAACATTTCTAAGATTAATATGAAATAAGCTAATACATTCCTAAAAGCTTATCTTTACATCAGTTTTGAATAACATTTACAATTTAAATGTTCTGAAAGTATTCAATATAAAATTTAAATTCTTTGACTCTAGGGAAATAACGCCAGGCTATCCCTCCCAACATGGCTTCCAAGGAATCCACCTGGTACACATCAAGCCATAGATGGCCCTCAAAGACCACAAAGCTCCATAGCTCATGTAAACTTAGGGCCTTCTTCTCAAACATATGTAGTGACAGATAGAGGTACACCCATGACACACAGAAACTCAAGCCAAGGTATGAGTAATAGCGTCTCTAATGAATCAAACATGTCTGAACAAGCTCAACCACATCCGGAACTAAATATATCAGTAAACCCATCAAATAATAACAATATCAATGAAAATGCAGATAATGATAGTCAGAGTGAAGATGGTGCACAGCAGGTGAGTTAAAATATATAATATTGTTGCTTTAAATTTTTTCCACATGGTTAAGTAGGCAGAGGAAACCTAGTATTAAGACACTCAATTCCCCACACACAACCAAATTTTTTAGACATTGCATACTTTGTCCTTTTAACAGAAAATGGAATGTCTCATGTCTATTGTTATTAGATTTATATCATATTGGCCAAACTACTATCAGTTAATAACAAAAAGATTCATAGGTTAGCTGATAGTATTAAATTCTTCTTAGTATTAAATCATTTTGTTATTAAATTCTTAGTATGGCAAACTAAGAATTTAATAACAAAAAGATTCATAGGTTAGCTGATAGTAGTTTGGCTTTACTATTGACTTCATAAATGCTGAAGTGATTAGACATAATATAATATATTTTTTTATATTGTTACACATTGTGTTACTGTGCAACTTAATTACTTAAAAATTAAAATTATTCAGCTTCTCAATTCTCAATCAGCTCTGTATACTGCAGGGTGGGCAGAGCAACCTACTTCTAAGACACTCCATTACACACTTTCAGCCAAATTCTGGAGCCATTGTGTGTTGAGTGGTGTAACTCAATACTATGCTTTGCCTGTACATCAGAGCTAAGAAATGGAAATATAAATTTAAATAAATATTGAATTACATTGAGTGCGGATCTAACCCACAACCAGTCGCATTTACAGTCACACTTTGTGCTCCTGTGCTACAATTGGTTTTGGTGGACTGCCATTATTAACATTAACCAACACTATTTATATTTTTAAGATTTATTTTGTAATTATTATAGTAGAAATAGGAGGCTGTCCTGTAAAAGTGATGTAAACAATGACTGGTAATGTGATGCCTGTGGGTTCAATTCCTACCTGGTGAATTAATTATTTTAACTCTCTCACTCTCAGACAAAAGTATGTTATTGATTTTTTCCATGTAACATGCAATGTCTTGAATTTTAATGGAAATCAGTGAACACAATCTGTTAACACTTTCTTCTGCCTCTCCTGCTATATATGGTGCTTACAATGCACCATATATAGCAAAATTTAGCAGTAGGAAAAGAACCATTGAAAATATTCAACAATTTTTACACTTGTTCTTTCTATTTTAAGGTAGTAGATGTAAGGGCAGCTTTAAATGTATTATTACGCTATGCACCCTTTTACTTCATATTGTTTATAAAGTACATGTATGACAGTCGAGAGGGTATCATTACATTTATTATATTACAATGTACTTTCCATCACTGTAACAGTATTGTTACGAGGTAAGCCTTTATTTCATTATTTATTATATATTTTTAAAAATTAAAATTAGTGATATGCAACAATGTTTGACTAATTTCTATAATTTAGCCTGTGTCTGTCTATGTGTTATTATTAATAACTTCACTTTACAAAAAAAAAAAAAAATTAGCTTCACACTGTACCCGCACACAGCAGGTTAAGCAGAGGGGATCGTTCTCCACTTCCCCACTTTCTGCCGAATTTTGGAGGTATTGCGTGTTGAGTGGCAGAACTCAACGCCGCTTTTGCCTCGACACCAGAGCGAAAAAATAGAAATATAAATTTAAGCAAATATTTCATCTCCTCGAGTGGGGATCGAACCCAAAACCAATCGGTTTTACAGTCACACTTTGTACCACTGCGCCACGACTGGCTTTTTTTACTTTTGTTTTAAAAAGAATTACTGGATACAGCATGACTCTAAAGAAAAAATAGGTAATATCGAAAGAGAATAAAGAAGATATACAAAAATAAATACAAGATTGTCTTTAATGACAATGATAAACTAATGAGAAATTACGACGTAAATATATAACGCCGTATCCGTTTTAGATACAGCATCTGCAAATATTTCAAGGCCTTGTTATTAGGTTATTATTATAATACTTAATTAGCCAATTTTCATTGTAATATTTTTTGTTCATATTACCATAATAAATGTAAAATAAAATCTTGTTCACACTGTATTCGGCGCACAGCAAGGAAGGCAGAGGGAACCTATTGTTAAAACACTCCGTTCCCAACTTTCCACTAAATTGTGGTAGTGAGTGGCGGAACTCAACGCCGCGTTTGAAATGGAAATATAAATTTAAATAAATACTTAATTTACTCGAGTGGGGGATTAACCCATAAGTAGTCGCGTCACAGCCCCACTTTGTGCCCCTACGCCACGACTGGTCTCATAAATTGATGTAAATAAAAAAATCTAATGAGTTCTTCGCGACTTAACGTCAGATTCTTTCTGCCTACGCAATACCATCTTTTATGAAACTGATAATTTTTTATCAGTTTATTTTTTTATTTTTATAATAAAAATATAAACATTTGCCATTTATGTTTTATAATGATTCAACTGGGCAAGTGGGCAAGTACTTGCCCAGTTGAATCATGTAACAACTTAAAGAAATATAAAAAAACCTTCAAGACAATTTTGTTTTAAAATAATTATTCGCGAGAGGCGCAAGTCCAAATCCTACTACAAAATATTTTTATTTTTGATTTTTTAATTTTTTATTTTCAGCTTTACATGTCTTTACATGTATGTGTATCCCGCATATAGCAGGTTTGGCAGAGGGAGTGAGAGGGTTAAAACATTTCGTTACTCACTTACTGCTTAATTTTCAATACATTACGTATTGAGTGTCTAGTCACCAGAACGAGGAAATGAAAATAATTAATTCCAACGAGCGAGAATCGAACGTACAACTGTCGCATTTGTAGTCAGAAGCTACAGCGTACCGTTGCATTAAAACGGCCTCAAATTAAAAAAAAAAAAACCAATATCTTGTATTACATTTTTTACAGAGAAAATGGCAAGCAAATGAATCGAAGTATAATATCTTTGTTCAGCGAACTTATATTTGCAACCAGTAGCATATTAATCGTTCACTTTCTATTTGGCCATGGGAAGCTACTGCCAAATGTGGTAATGTTCCCAGGGTACACAGAGACTATGGATGTGTGGGAACTGTTGTGGCTGGTCGTCTTGACTGATTTAATAGTGAAAATTATTACCGTTAATATAAAGATATTGATCACTATGATGCCGGCTTGCGTGCTGCCGTTCCAGAAGAGGGTGAGTTTTTTTTTGTTGTGTAGATTTTATTTGTTTTGGGTAGTGAACTAAATGGTTAAGCACAACAACTGGTCCGGTTAATAGGGTTTCTACTATTCTATGTATAGAGGCCAGCCGTGGCGCAGAAGCACAAAATGTGACTGCAAAATCGACTGGTTGTGGGTTCGAGTCCCATTTGAGGAAATGAAATATTTATTTATATTTATATTTTCATTTCTTTCTGGTGTCGAGGCAAAGCGGGGCGTTGAGTCAGCCACTCAATACGCAATCCCTCCAGATTTCGATGTTCCCTCTGCCTACCCTGCTGTGTGCGGGATACAGCGTGAAACTAAAAAAAAGTATTATTACAGTGTCTAAATATATACGGTGGTAGTTCTATTAGTTTGTGGAGTTGATTCGAACACCCAGCACATCCGTTGTTTTAAAAGAAATGGAAATCGGAATGATACTTATTAATCCACAAAGTGTATATTTGTAATATGAATGACGTCAGCAAGTTCCTTACTGACTTCCTTGTTCTTTTCGAGTCTAAGATATCATTTCTGGTCTTATAGAATCGAATCCATACTTCTTGGAAAAAATCCAAGCGCTCACCATTTTCTAGTACTTAAATTGAAATTTTTATACGCCTGTGTATTTGATAACAACATTGTATTCACGCCTATAAGAATTTCGGCACTTAGCTCGACAAAAACATACGGCTTAGTAGTTAGAATGCTTGGACAGTTTCCTAGTGGTGAGATTCTAGTCCTACTTACTACATTTAAATGTTTATTATTATTTTATATTTCCATTTATTATTAATAATTCATTAATTAATTCCAGGGTAAAGTATATTTGTTTACTGAAGCAGTTTCACAGTTATACAGATGCCTTATAACGATTCAGCCCTGGATATTCTTTTTGATGCAATCTTATGAGGGTTCAGAGAAAATGGTGGGCATGTTCCTCACATCTATTTATGTGATCGCGAAGATCGTTGAAATAGCTGTTAGGTTGAGACTGTTCAAGAATGCCACTTGGACGCTGTTGCAGAGTGTTGTAAGTATCTTTTATATTTTTTCTTGTTGTTTTTTTTTGTTATGCATATTTATAATATTTTAGTATTAAATGTAGATGGAACATGTTCAAAAGATTATTGATATAGTATGAATTTAAATAATATACTGTATGTACATATATCCTATATCTTTGCATAACTTTTAGGAATACTATTTCTTACTGAAATAGTATTCCTAAAAGCGCTTCAGCGCTCCTTTTATGGAAACAGCATATAGGATAAAATATTTCAAACCCATATCTATAGAAATTAATCAAGATTCCTCAACAGTTTAGACGTAGGGTCTTTTTCATTTCACGATGTTTATCTATATCCGTATTTCTCGTGACGCAGTTACGCGTAGATACCAATAACGTAAACACATACTACTACAAAAATACTACTAAAGGTTAATCAACTTAGAACTTTGCTGCCAATACCTACGACTCGATTTCAGAATGAGAAGTTTGCGGCGGTTTCCCTTTGATAGGTTTATGTGTCGTCGTCGTCGTGTCGTCGTTCTTGACAAATGGCGTTTTATTATACAACGATAACTTTATTATTTATTTTGTTCGAAAAAAACATTTTTCCATTTTTGAGAAACATTTTTTTTAATTGTATTATTTAAAGTGGTGCTGACAAAAACACTATACATTTTTATAAAACCTGCATAAATTAGAATCTACTATAGTATAATTTATTATGTTTCCTCCTATTTTGCCGTGTGATCCCGGCCTAGAATAGGATCATCCTGGTACTGATGGTGTCGTA
>DWAP01003029.1:0-12571 GCA_018230625.1 Heliconius eleuchia
ACAACCAGTCGATTTTACAGTCACACTTCGTGCCGCTGCGCCACGACTGGCCTCACAGCCATTTAATAATTAAATTATAAGTATTAACCACCAGCCAGCTAAGCAAAGGGCATGCCTTTGCCACCAACATCAAAGAGAAAACAAGAAGTAACACTATACTGCTATTATCTACTATAGAAGTTAGTAATCAAACTCCAGCGACCTGCGAATTAGTAGCTACCGGTAGTAAAGGCATAGCTTGCAATTACAGCTCTCGGAGAGTCCCCGCGGGGTCAGCCGGGGACCCCCCGCACTAATGAAGGCGAATCTTCAAAGGGGTCCGAGGCCCGTCTGTCCAGCCCGCGGCGCTCTTGAATCTTTAAAGGGGTCGTCGGGAGGGTTGCTGGAAGACGATGCTGTTCAACTCACAGCCAGTGTGTAGCGTCGGTGTTTGTGACTTCGTACAATTTATCAGTGTTTATAGAGAAACGGTTGATATTAGCGAAGGGTGGATTAAATTATTAGGGGTTACTGGGGATTTAAATGATTTTTAAACTGTTGAATAAGTTTATGAATATAATTTTTTTTTGTTTGTTCGTCGTCGAACATATTAGTTTCGCAAAGTCGTATAGGTTTAAGTTATTTTTTTAAATAATATTGTTATTATTATTCATAATTTAGTTAATTTATCGAGGTACAAAAAGAATATATAATAGAGAAGAATATATAATATTACGTTAATACAATTTACTTAACCCACTGTACCTGTAGAGTTTCTCGCATAGTGTCATGTGTCACACATAAGTTCTCTTAACAATTATCAATATTTTTTTTAAAGTTCACTCTGTATCCCGCACATACCTGGCAGTGTATGCTGAAGGAACTTGGGAACCTAGAGTAATAACACTACGTTCCCATTTGATTGAGTGACAAAACTTAATGCCGCCCATTGCCTTGTTACCAAAGCAATGAAATTAATATTAACTCATTCCCTCTACTGTGAATCGAACCCTCAACCTTTCACGTTCAGAATCGCACGCTTATGTCTCTGCATCACGACTGGTCTCTTACTATCTACTTTACAACTATCTCCGTCTGATAACGCGGTCGAAGCCGCTGGCAAGACCTAGTTTCAATATATTTATTTACAAATCAATATTAACGAACCGAATTACTTACAAAAATACCTCCTACCATTATAAAATTACCCATAATTTCAAACGTAATTAATGGAGTTGAAATACGAGAAAATCCGTTGTCATCCCGAGGCAACATTTGCGTTTGATTGGCGTGCCCAAGATGTGTCTGTACTAGGCTATACGAGAGATAGTACTATACAGTACGGCCGATGAGTCGTGGCTACTCTGAAGTTAACCGTAGACGCCAGCATTGATTAGGATTTTACTTGCTTTTTGATTATTTTCCTCTTCGTATGATCAATGCGATAAACTTCTGAAAGCCTAACTAACTTTCGACGCCACGACTCGTCGACTGTAGTGTACCTGCAGTCCTTTAGCGTCGATTCGGAGAACTTGAGGAATGGCCGGCGGGAGGGCGGCGGGTGGGCCGGGGTGGTGCACATCTGACGTTGGTTGTCGAGCTAATATCCTACAAAACGCGGCTACAGGTATACTATTACTACACAGAGAGACTGTTTGTATGGTTTTCGAAATATACATACATAATATGTATGTTTCTATGACAGATGTATAGAGAAATTCTAGTAACTAAATATTAGTTTGTGCTGTATATTTGGTTTAACTTAAATTTAAACGTAAAATGTTTCAAATTTAAATAGAAAATCAACTTTTATGCATTAATTTAATGTAAAATAAAAAAAATTAAAAACTTTTTTCTTTTTATTATTTTTATTTTCCATAGAGAAGAGATTTTGTAACTATTTTATAGTTCATCTTCGATACAGCATACATTCAAAAATAATATAAAATATGCTGTGAACGTACGTCTTCCTAAAATCCTATTTGACTAGATACACGCTTACACGTATACTCAAAATTTTATTGTATATAAAGTAAGTGTTTTTTTTATTTATAAAGCAGCGTGGTCGTCGCGGCGAATGGGAATCGAATTCACAAACGTCGCGTTTTCAGTCACATCGCATTGCACCGTGACGGCCTCTATTTTCTTATAAAATATTATAGAGTTGCAGCTTTAATTATCCAATATATTTCAACACAAAATCGTTAAACATAAAATAAATATAAAACATGAAGTATTTAGACATCCAAGAGGCCACAAATTGTGACTGTTAATACGACTGGCTGTAGGTTCGATCTCCACTCGATGAAATTAAATGTTCATTTAAATTTATATTTCCAATTCTTCGCTCTGGTATCGGGACAAAGCGCAGCGTTGAGTTCCGCCATTCAACACGCAACGCCCCCAAAATTCGACGGAAAGTGGGAAACTGAGTGTCTTAACCCTGTTGTGTGCGGGATACAGCGTGAAGCTGATTTAAAATTGGTTAACATTAAAAATAAACATAAAACATACAATATTTAAACTAAAGATAAACTGTACTAGTATAGTTAGTTCAGTGAACGACAGGATGACGTTTCTAGTTTGTCGTTGTAGGCGCGGTTTTCGGGACCCCGAGAGCCGGCGGGCAGCGCCGTTTTACAAATGACGACAACGATTCGATTAAATTTATTGTTTGCATTTTAAAAGCAATTATCACTTTTTCTTTGTATTTATTTTAGCTAGTAGCTATGTGGAGCTCCATTATTTTTAAGATTAAAACAAAGAATAATTATATGGTATACATTCATAATAATATTCGTATACATTATGGTTTTTCGTATCCTATAGAAGTTCATTTGAAGAGACAAAGCCAAAATTACAACAGAATGTTTTAACTAGAGTCCTAGCATCGACCTCCTGCATAACAAACACAACAGTTACCAAAAAAAAATATATAGGAGGACAAAACGAAAAAAAATTGAGGTCACCCAAAAACAGTGGTCTTATCCACATTCAAAATTAACCAAAAACATATAAGAAGATAGAAATATAAGATATGTTTTTGATTAAAAAATGCTATATTAAAACGGCGGTCAACCGTCAGTTCACAAAGCTTGGCTTGCTTTGTCTTAACAAAGGCTGTACGGCCTACGCGGTGTTATATATATAGTGTATAGTGTATAGTAGTCCAGTGGTACTGGCCAGGAGTTCGGGACATCGAGGGTCCGGCCGCGGAGTCCGCGCGCTCTAATTAAAACGTCTCCCTAACCCCCGACGCCCAACGCCCGATCACTCAAAGAATACTGCTGATATAATTTGTAGATGTGGTTCATGATTAGTTATTGTTGATGTGTTCTACTTTTTCATTTTTATCCGACTGCGGCGAAGTTCAAAAGGGTTAGGGCTTTAGCCCGTATACATCTATGTTCATTCCTTTGTTCCCTTGTAAGTGTTAAACCAGTGAACCGATTTGGTAAGTAATACGTCAATGGATTTGCCTTGATGGCGCGATTGTTGTTGGATACATTACTTTAGTTTATGCAGTCAGTTAAAAACCCGACTGCATAAACTAAAGTAATGTATCCAACAACAAAACTGTTGACAAGTCAATTATAAATATAACAAAAATGTTAAATTTATAATTCACTTGTCAACACTTTTCTACACTTTAGAAGGTAGACTTGTGGTAACTATGTATGTAATGAAATGTAAGAAATTGAGTTTGGTCCGTTAGCGTATACGTAGCTTAGGTTTAGGGTTTAGTATCTTCTATAATTACTTCATTTTTTCTTTAAATATCACAACAATCAACTACTTAAAAACCAAAATTTTCCTATTACAAACAAAAATTCAAACCCCAAAAACAATCTCCATCAACCTAAACAACTTAAGACAAAAAGGAATAGCAAAACAAAAACATATCAACCAACAAGTACAACAGTATAGGGCTTCGCAGATCTACACCCGCACTCCTCTTTGACGGGAGTGGAGCCGAGCCCGGAGGCGCTGTAAAAAAGGACAACCACGTGCCGCGAGTAAGATTGCTCCATGAAAGCGCCCCATGCCTCGACTTATCTACACACGTTGGTATAGCAACGCATAGACAAGAGTGCCTAATTAAAACATATATATTTAGTATTTTTAGATATATAAGTTTTAATTTTTTTTTTAAGTTTCACGCTTTATCCCGCATATCGCAGAGAAGGCATAGAGAATTTAAGAATCTAGTGTTAAGACACTCCCATTTCCCACCTTTCGGTGAAATCTTGATGGTATGTATATGACTTAGTATGTTGTTAGAATATATTTTATTGTTATAATATATAAGAAACTAGTCGTAGCTCGCTCTTTAAGACATTAAATGAAAAATCTTGATATTTCCTTAGGACCCTGTTTTAGTGCTACCCATCGCTCTCCAGCCTACTTACAAGCCAAATTTTAACCGAGCTAAACAAAATATTATTAAAACTACTTAACGAAGTCAAAGTGCATAGCCTCTTCCAATTTTTCTTATAATTCTCCACGCTTCTCACTTTATCCCGTTTATAGCACGGAAGGTAGAGAGAACCTATGAACTTACAGTTAGGACACTTCGTTTTCCACTGAGACACTTCCGATCCTCACTTTACGTGGAATTATGTGCTCATAATATATATATAGGTCTTTTCCGGTCTTGTTACTAAATTCACAAAAAATAAATTAATTTCCAAACGATCATTGTCCCGCTATATAATTCTTAACAAAATATTTCCAATAAGCTATAATATTAAAATATTATATATTATGGAAATAAGAAAGTTACTTTGAAATAAGTTAAAATACTTCATGATACATCATCACTGCCACATCCTCTCCACGAGTTCACCTAAAAAAGAGTAAATTACTAGAAAGAAGCACTGTTAAGTAAATGAATGGCACGAGCAAACGGAGTCGACGTGCACGGTGCCTTTTCACTTGACATTTTAAAACGTTTTAAGAAACACGAAATGTTCTGTTACTCTTGGCTCGAAGAAAATCTTTATATTATATGGAAAGAAATGCCTTTTAGGGGCCTATTGAGGCCTTTCGCAACGCAAAATTGCACGCGTGTGACTGTAAGCATTACGTTTGTTAGTTCGAATCCCAATCAGGGAAATTCAATATTTAATATTTTCATGTTTCCGCCACATTGAAGAAGTGGGTAGGAGGTGGGGCAAGTAAGAATTTTTTTAAGGAGAACGAAGTGTTTTAACACTAGATTCCCAGGTTCCCTCTTCCTACTCTGCTATGTACGAGATACAGCGGTGAAGTTAAACAAAATGCTTTTTATTGTCCACTTGGGGAGACATTGTATGAGTTATTTTAAAATTAAGTTTTTTAAGTTTATTTAATTAAAATTTTGAAAACAATTTAATAACGTATGGCCTTTTAGCCTTTTACGAATACTAAAATGTCATGTTTTTACGTAATTTTACTACACGACAGCAATATGCCTACGTGATACTTGGGTGTTATAGTTTATTATAGTGTATACTGTCAAATACAAAATCAACGGTTACATTCAGTTAACGCGACGGTTGTGTGTTCAATTATTACTCGAAGGACTTATTTTCAAAAAAGACAAGGCGCGATTTGTAGTACCACATAACATGCAACGTCTTGAAATTGGGCAAAAAGTGGGGAACAGAGTTTTTACAGGCGGTTTAACAATAGGTTCCCTCTACCTACCCTGGTATAAGAGAAGTACATGGTGAAGCTAAAAAAAAAACCATACAAATACATAATACAAACTCGTAGAAATTATTTTTTAAGTAAATTCCTATAGATTTCGATGCAGATTTTCTAAAATAAAGGAGAATATTGCTAACGACTTCGGAAGGCACAAGCGTGACGGTCGTGCCAAAAACTACAAAAAAAAAATAATACGCTCGAGCCATTTCGAATGCCCTCTCAGCTTTAGTGGAGGAAAATTATATTTTCTGAATTAACATACCATTTGTATTTACAGGTACCCATTGAACAGTTAAAAGCAGTTTCTTTGAAAAAAAAAGAGATGAAAATTATATTATTTAATACAAAATAAAAAACTAATATCAAAATCCTTTCCATTACTCATACTTTCCATCACAAATACCAAAAAATACCTACTTATATAAAACATAGCCCTCGATTCAGAGACGACGAAGTAATTTTTGTCCGAATCTTACATAAAACATTCAAGAAAGGATATCAAATTCACCAAAGGCCGTGGACGTTGCTGAGGTCGAGTGGACAGGAGGGCCGTCGAGTCCCGCTGATGAGGGATGAGGGACCGGCACTCAGACAGGGTACGCAGGTATCCAACGCTTTTGTCGCCCATCTCGGGCTAACGGATATCACTTACATTTTGATCATTTCGATGGTTTTACTCGGGATTTGAGATTGTGAGGTAAAATGCCTTTTGTGTAATAGTATAGTTTATATAGTGTGATATGGAGTTGTAATGATTGATTGTAATAGTTTGTGTGTTCTTTTATTTCTAATAACTTACTACACACATAATAATGCAGGATTGTAATATTCATTCTTGCAAAATTTTTTTTAGTTTCACACTGCATCCCGCACGAAGACAGAGTCAGAGATAATTTTCCCTGACACTCCGTTCCCATTAAGACACTTTGATTTTCCATAATCCGCCCAATATCAAACGCTCCGCAGTCGCATCTACGGTCGCAAGCTTGTGCCTCGGCGCCATGACGGCGTCAACTTGAAATAAAATTGTATAATAAAAGTTTGTTTTGACTTATGCACTCAAATATAAAATTGCTGCGGGTGATTGTATGATTGCAAACATAACTGTAGTGGGTTCTATTCCCATCCGAAGGAATTGTTAAATTGTTTTGATAACCTTGTTCTGACGACAAAGCGTAGCGCTTCGTTGAGTTGCGTCTCGCAACTCGCAATGTCTCGAAAATTGGACGGCACCGAAGTGTCTTAACATTAGGTTCCCTGAGCGTGAAAATAGATCAAATGCTTGCCTCAAATTTTATACCCAAATGAAAATAAAAATATCTTTTGACAATTTTTTATTTTATTTAAACTCATAATTTGCAACATTTTGAAAAAGGTAACATCAAACAAACAATCATAACAACAAAGCAATATTTCGAATATTGTATTTGTATTCATATCTGTGTATTGGGCGTTTACATAAGTTTTACACTTTTTTGTTAATACGGCTCCTTCAAACGATAGAGCTCTAGGAACAGCTGTACGTACAGAAAATATTGGAAATTTAAAAACGTATCAAGGACTACTACTTTTATTACTATTTAATTGAAAAAAAAACGTACACGTCACCTGGTGCCTAAGATAATTATATTTAAAATCAAGCTTGATCTTTTTTTTAGCTTCACGAATCTGAGACACCAAGATACTTACCATTAAGAGATGCTCTGCTCTCCACTAGATTTAAATGTTCTTTGTAAATAGCAAGTCTAGTGACTCAATATTTTGTATATTTATTTCGCATGAAATAGCTAGGCTAGGCCGAGGGGAGTTATTGGTTTCTATATTTATTGTCGTATTCATTCAAAGCCACGGTGCTTGACTGTAAACATGCTTGATCTCCACACGGAAAATTGAGCTATTTTCACTTTAGCGTTGCTAAGATAAAATGTTGCTATGAGCTCCGCAGTGAAAGGCGGAGAGAGGAGTGTCTGCCTGTCCTGCTGTATGCGGGATAAGCGGGATCAAGTGTGAAACTGCTCGTTTTACAAACTTGCCGTGTTAGTGTGTTAGTGTATGTGAAATCTTGCAAGCGTAATTTGATCCTTTGAGTGGGAAGACCCCAATCATCTGATTCAGCTGAAATTTGGATTACGACTTCAGTTCTGATGACAATCATAACATAATCATATCAATCATAACAAAATTTTGTTGTTAAAGTAAAATGGCCGCCGCAACAAAATGGTGGATAACAAATTATTGAAAACCACTTAGTAGTTTGCAATAATTTGTATATGGTATCGAAATGAACAGCTTAATTCGTAAATATAATACAACAAAAAAAATATATATCTAGTAAGCTTGTTTTTAAAAAGGTTTTCTTAGATAAATGATTCCTAATACATTATCTATTATTTTAGTATTAAGTAAGCTGAAAGCCGTGCGCTTGTTGCCATTCATTAGACGAATGTATTGATAAATGTCTAGTTGTGAAGTACCTACAGGTACGACGGGGATAGATAATCTATTTACTTCAATAGCATATTTTATTATATTGTATTAAAATGAGCAGAGTCGCGGCGCAGGGGCACAAACATGCGACTATAAACGCGACCGATTGTGGGTTCGATTTCCACTCGAAGAAATGAAACATTTAATATTTATTTTCTCGTTCTGGAAGCGAGGCAAAGCGCGCCATTGAGTTCCGCCACTCAACACACAATGCCTCCAGAATACAATGGGAAGCGGCGAACGAAAGTATCTTAATGACAATGGAGTGTCTTATCACTAGATTCTCAGGTTCCCTTTGCCTGCCCTGCTATGTGGGGGATACAACGTATATCTAAAAAAATTAGATTATGTAATAATATTTAAAAGGAATAAATATATTTCCTCTAAGTTTTACGGGTGAAGCCACTTCGGGCCTGACAACCTCATTTCACCCACAGCGCCTGTCCCAGGGCACAAACTTTGAAATTGATATCATAAGTGCTTTTTAGAACTGTGTTTATTTAGGCTCCTCGTGTTTTAGTATCACTGTCCGATTGTGGAAGCTTTCTTTGATTTGATATATTTGAGAGTACTCTCTGGTTTTAATTAAATTCTTTTAAATTCATAATTTTAAGTTTATTATTAATAAACAACAATAAAAATTAAACCTTTGTACCCGGCCGTGCAAAAAAGTGTTCTATATTCAGTTAAAATTTAAAAATTAGCAGTGAAATTTTTGGATTTGTTAATGGCATTTAAATATACACAATGTTTTTCCAGTAAAATAATATTTTTTTTTTAGGTTCACGCTGTACCCGCACACAACAGGTAGAGAGAACCTGCTCACTGCCTTCTAACAAAAATAACCTAGGAACTTAGGTTAAGACATTACGTTCCCATTAAGACTGTTAGGTATTACAAAATGGGAGGCGGAGCTCAAAACCGCGCTTTATCTCGTTACCAGAGCGATTACTTAAAAAAAATATTTCATTTCTTCAAATGGGAACAGAATCCACACCATGTCGTGTTTATTTTGGTCTCACGGACCACAGGCCTCTACAATCTTTTTTATTATTATTTTAGTAGAAATTATTATAATAAATAATATTGTATTTTTCGCTTAGATAAGATTTCGCTCGTAAGATTTGCTTAATGAGTCAGAATAAATTTTCCACGGTCATAGGGCTGTTTAGCCAGGGATCTATGGTGGGTAGTGCTGTGAACTCGAACGATTATACATCAGCGTGGGAGTCGAGTGGGCATTAAGAAATGTGAGCTAAAATATACTACACAGATTTTTAAGCAATACCTTTTACACAATATAAGGTTCTATTAATACTAAAGGTCCATTTTTTATATATTATTTTTCAGCTTTACAGCGGGGTAGTATAGATTATTATATTAAAATGACAGAATATGATATTCACCAGTCAACTAGTCGTCAAGTCCGCAACTTTGTTTGCGTGCAAACGCATACTTGAGAATGTAAAATAGAAAGTTGAGATCCGCCACTCAACACGCAATGTCTCGGAAATACGGCGGAAAATGTAGAACGGAGTGTCTCAACACTAGAGTGTTATGCGGAAAAATAAGTATGAAATCTTTACTACAGTTTTAGAATACCATAACAAATTCTATTTTTCAAAGTGCGGAATTGTTTCCAGAGTGGGAAAATAAAAATAACTGATTCCGCCAACTGAGATCAAACTCACAACTATCATGTTTGAGTGATCATCAAATCATTGAGCCACAGATCTCCAACCAAATGCACAACCAAAATCCATCCGCATTCGGAATAATCTGGAGCAAATACTACATCGGAATAGTAATTTGGTGTAAGAATTAAGTTTTTTTTAACTCCACTATCCTGGTTATTTACCCATAGATCCCCAGTCCCCGGTCGATCCACCGTCCGCCCCCGGGGGCGCGTCAATTTGCCCTCGCCTCGTCAGCGCTAAATTATCCCGACATCTTTAAATGGAATTTCGCGGCTCGCGTCCGAGTCGTCCCTGCACGTTTCGTTTAGGTTGTGTTCATATTTGTTGTTTTTTATGTGTACCGATATTTTTTTATTATTAATATATTGAAAAATATCTTTATTAATATTTGAACTTGATTGAATATTGAAGAAGTTGTGTGATCATTGAGGCCGTCGTGGCGCAGGGGCATGCGACTGTAAATGTGATGATTGTGGGTTCAACTCCCATCATCACAACTCCCCGAGGTAAAGGAATATTTATTATTTTTTTAGCAAAATGAAAATATTAATAAATAAAATATTTCATTCTTCGAGTGGAAATCGAGCCCACAACCAATCAATCGCGTTTACAATGATATTTCTAGTGCGAAAAAATATTTGAAGACATAATGTGAAAAGCACAGATTTTCCTTATTCCCTTTAAGATACGATTTCAATATTCAAATAATTTATTTTCAAATACCATTCTCAATGGCTATAGAAATTAGAAATAAAATAAAATTATGTTATTTTAACTATTTCTAAACACGATTGACAATTAAAATTTTACTTTCAAAGCAACTAACTATATATATGTACATATTCATAATCCACAACCTAAAATCATTTTTAAATATTTTATCAAAAACAAAACCCAGTACCAAAATTTCACAACAGGGCTTCTGAACACGGCTTTAGGGTCAGCCAATGCGACGTGGGGGTGGATTTCGGGCTCGGGTCCCTGACGGCCGCGACGCACCTGCCTCGCCTGCTCCGAACAGTTTGCTCAGCATAGTAAGGACGTGGGCACCACCCCCCGGCCGTCTACCCGATACCTAATTATGTATATGGGATTTTGAAAAGAAGGTAGTGTGCTGGATGAATACTATGAGGTGCTATTCAGGTTGTACGTACGATTTTTTTTAAATGGTATTTATTACTAGGCCAGTCGCGGGGCAGGGGCATAAACGTGAGATATGGAAAAGGTCGTAGGTTCTAAATAATATATAAAACAATTAGAAAATATTAAAGAAAGATTATTATATTAAATATTTTATTGAAAAAGCGCGGTGTTGATTTCCGCCACTCAAAACGCAATTTCTTTGGAACTCGAAGGAAATTGGGGAACGGAAGTGTCTTAATGGGAACGGAGTGTCTTAACACAAATTTTACAGCTTCCATCTACTTAACCTGCTATGTGCGGGATACCGTGTGAATCTTTATTAGGATCAATGTCGACTTTCAATATATACAGGATGTCCAGTAAATAATGGCCCAAAATGAAACTAGGTGTTCCTCATAGGATTTCTAACTGAAATATGAAACTGTTCATTAAGTGAAACCCTTGTAGTTTTCAAGATATTTGAAATTTCGTGATTTTTCATGAAAATTCCAGATTAAATTACAAATTTAACGACCAAAGTCACAAATATTGGCATGTTGCTATTCTGATTTTTGCTAAATAATGAAAAAGAGCTGCCGTCCGGATTTCTATTAAAGTTTTATCTAATACAATTTTATTTGTAATTAAATAAGGAAAACCATTTTTTTGGGCTTACTTTTTCTTATGCATGAACGTTGACAGTCCGTGTTGTAAAAAAATGTACTATTACATCATGGACAATTGTCCTAAACGAGTAACTCCCATTTTATTATCATTCTTAATTGGTATGTCACTTACTTTTCTATGAAAACTCAAGTAAGTTATTATAATTTTATTGAAAGTAGCCCTATTTTAGAGAACACTACATAATGTAAATAGTTTATTTTAGCCTTCCTCAGTATATGTACTATTCAATACAAAACATTTTTTTTCAATAACCAGCAGTTCCTGAGATTAACGTGTTTGACCAAACACACTCTTTATATTAGTGACGATTTATAAGATGTAAATATACATATATACCGCGCTGTGCAGTGATTTTTGACTTTACTATCCCACATGATGACAATCTCGTGAAGGCTGAAAAAGAAAAACTATTTAAATATTTGAACCTAGGCCCATGAGATTACCGCCATGTTGAATGTCAATGCGGCTATCATTGTGCCGATAGTGGTAGTGCCGGTTTAATAACGAAAAGCATTAACCAACATGTTAAGAGGTTATCGCTTAGCTGTTGGATCAAGAACAGGATGCAGAAGGCAGTTTTACTTGAGATGGCGCGTATTGTTAGTTGTTATTCCTCTCTCTGGAACCCTAGCCACCGTTGGCTTGGACCCTTGTCCCACCCTCAGAAGAGTGTTTTTTTAATATTTTAAAATATATTTTTTACAAGCGAGCGCGCGCAGCTTCGCCTGCTTATTTGCACCCTTAATAAAATATTTTTAACAGCCTGAATATAATTTTTTATAAAAATCGATGGCGATTTAAAGATTTTTCCATATAAACTTTCAATCTCTTACTTGCACTCCTAGTGGGTGAATTCTAAAAAACCATGAAACACGTGTTCAATTAAATATTTTAAAGAGTCTGAATTT
>DWAP01003030.1:0-12571 GCA_018230625.1 Heliconius eleuchia
TTATATACTATAAATACATAATTATACATAAAATATAATATATATTAATAAGATAGTAGACCCGTAGACCTACAGTTATGAAATTTAGGACGAAGTAAGATCTTACCACACAAGTAAAAGCAAAAAAAATATTAGTTATTTATTTGTTCATTTCATACTAAATAAGTGTATACGCCCGCAAACTTAAGCTTGTTTAGTTTGAGTGAGAGAAAGTTGCCGCATTATCAAAACCTATAAGGTATTTCCCAATCACGATCCAGAAACTGGTACAGAACCCTCTGTGGGCGAGTCCATCGGTCTATTTTTTCTTAAATACACTTCATTATTAAACCATTGATTAAATTAACCATTCATTATGATTAAAACATTCGTGTATTCCAAGCGGGCGTAGCCGCACGGGTCCGCTGGTTTAAATATATGTTTATTGAAATTCTTTGACCTCTTGTAACACAGTGCAATCTATGTAGAGTTAATACTACATAAGTTTTACTTGTATACGCTACGAGAGAGGTCTACGCAGGAAAATGTTATTGCCAAATTATATACTTACTTATGCGTGCAATATAATTGCTTTTCTTTCATAGATTTTTTCGGAGTAATGTTTATTATTATTTTTTTTTTCCTTATTTAAAATAACCTAGGAAAGAAAAGTAGGTACATTTTAGTAAACCTATAAAAATATGAATGCAGCGTTAAACGCGTAAATCTCGATAGGTAGATGTTTGATCAATAATTACAAAAAAAGGTCAACGATTTTTTAAATATAACATACGCAATTGTTTTCCTAATAAACAAAGATATATCATATTAAATTACAGATAAGATGCTATTAAATAAGGCCCTCGTGACGCAATGGCATAAGGGTGTGAATGAATCGTGACGGTCGTGAGCTCAATCTTCACTCGGGAGAATAAATGATTATTAAATAATATTTTCATTACTTCACTGGTACCAAGGTAAAATCCCGGCAACGAACTTCACCACTCAACACCCAATGCCTCAAAAAATTCAGCTTGAAATTGGGGAACGGAGTGTCATAACGCTAGGTTCCCGCTGTTCACCCTGCTATATACGAGCGATAGGATGCTATTACGTGAAATATAAAAATTGTCATTATAAAATTAAATATATATATATATATATATTCTTCTTCTATATCTTGATAGCCGCTTTATTAGTTCAATAGGAACGCGATAACTCCATAATTTGTGTTGGCAAGAGCTGATAAACAATTAGATATATAAAGACGGACAATTTGTACTAACATCATATAATGTGTAGGTACTTAGTGTTATCCAACGAAGCCAGTAAAAGATAATAAGGTATTTAGATGTTTCTCTGTATGTATGTATGTATGTTTGTAATTCAATATGGCTGCACATTAGTACAGAAGTTTTTTATTTTAAATTCGAAAAAAAGCTATGAGACCATTAGTGGGCAACGACACAGACGGTGTGACTGTAAATGCGACAGGTTGTGTGTTCGATTGCCACTCGAGAATATTAAATATTTATTATTTTCATTTCTTCGCTCTGTTTTGCCTCGACAGGCAAAGAGCGGCGTTGAGTTCCGCCACTTAATACGCAATGTCTTCAGAATTCGGAAGAAAGAGGGAAGCCGGGTGCCTGAACATTAGGCTCCCTCTATCTAACCTGCTACATGATCAGCGAGAAACTGAAAAAAAAGGAAAAAATATATATATTATTATAATTTTTTTAAATTATTATTCTAACCTTATCTAGGATACTTAAATATATTTTGTAAATGACAGAAAAATGAAAACTCGTTTATTAACTTTTTTGAATTTTTACACTATTTCCATATGAATTTAAATTGATTATTATTAAAAGTTACTAACGAGATACTTAACATACGAAGGTTGTATGTCTAAAAAAAAATTAATAGTAATAACCTAATTGATATTGGTTTAAATAATAATAAATGGTGTTATTTATAATATTGTAATAATTGTATTGAAATGTAATATTTTTTTATCATAAATTACCATTAAAGTTGTTAACTTCAATGTAGAAAGAATTTCTTGAGACTCTTAGTTAGTTATTCTATAAATACAACATATCAAGTAACTCCTAATCTTATTATGTAAATATATGTATGTATAAGTAGCAAACTTATATTCCATGATTACTTCAGCTCACTTGTGAAATAAATAAAATATTATGTTTATATATTATATTGCCAAACAATACAACTCAGGTGTTAAAAAGTTAAGCTCATTTGCCCAATCCCATAATACGTATAAGAATGACATTGAAACACGATATCCCAAAACGTATCGTGGGAGCATCTATTAAAAGCAACTTTATCCAATAAGTATAATTACATTATACTAAAATCCTACATTAGAATAGTGTATCATCATTGTCGGATCGAGTCTGAAAGCGCATCCAAGCCGCAGGTAGTTCCTAGGAGCGCGGCCTAGGGCGCGGCGGCGGCGGCAGTCCCCAGCGCGCCGCCATGTGGGACGGCGCGCCCCCCGCGTCCCTCCTCCGGCGCACTCTCCGCGCGCTTCGCTCGCCGTTCCGCCCCGGCTCTCCCTTCCACCTCGCCTCGCTCAAGCGCTCCGTCAAGTTCTCAGTATCGGACGGCGATATCGCGCGCACCGTCCGCACGATGCGCAAGAAAAACAAGAAACGCGCCGAGTCTATAGGCGCCGCGTCGCGCAGCACGGACAGCTCGCCGACCGTCGAGAAGAAGAAGCCCAGCGGCCTACTGAAGAGGATGAGTAACATGGGCAAGCGACGCGGCGACAGCTCCACGCCGACGTCCCTCTCGGAGGACCCCGAGTCCGAAATCGACCAAGTGCCGCCCCAGGAAGTAGTTTTACACCCCGATCAAGCACAGAAATCCGAGACTAAACGAAAAATTAATCTCCTAACAAGTAACGAGTCGACAACCGATAAAAGTGATGAAACAAAAAACGAACCGGTAGTGAATTCGAAATATAAGGTTTCCGCCGAAACTGAAACCAAAACAACCCCCGCTGTCAAAGCAAAGATTGAAGTGAAAACAGAGCAGCTTATTCAGATAGAGCCCGAAATAAAAAAGGAAGTGCCAATCAAAATGTACAGTGAAAATAAAATAAATAATGAGCTCGAAAAAAAAGTAAACACTGAACAAAAGTTAGTGCCTGAAAAACAAGAAATGAACGTGGACAAAAAAGACACAAACGAGCCATCCGCGTCCCCCGAGCCTCCCTTCATCCCCATCGCCGTGGAGCACCCTGTGGCGATGCGCGCCTTCACCAAGGAGGCCTGGAAGCGACGCAAGCCCGAGATCGTCAAACCAGTGGAGGAGCCGAGCCCGGGCAACGCGCTCAAGCGCCGCATCGCCTTCGTGGCGCAGACGTCGGTGGCACTGTCGGAGGACCGCGACGACGACGACGACGACGACGCGGAGGGGGAGGACGGGGAGGTGGGCTCGCTGGAGGAGGCCGTGGCGCTCGCGCGGCAGCGCCTGGCGGCCGCGCACTCGCCCGCCGACGCCGACGCCGCCGACACCGCCGACAGCGAGGAGGGCGCCCCGCCCGACATGCCGGCCTACGGGGACCTCATCGAGGAGGGCCGCGACGACGAGGTGAGTAGCGTGGAGGCGCGGAGTGCGGCTGGTCGTGCGCTATGACCTTCGAGGAGAGCGGCGACGAGTGCTACCTGACCGTGTGCGAGTGCTGCGGCTTCAGCGCAGAGACCTCCCTTTTGTTTCCAGTACGTTTCCTTTCACGATAGTGTACGGAGGACGCGACGATGCCCTTCGTGAGTACACGCCAAGCTTGAACGTCCGTGTGCTTTTGCATTTGATTACTTTTTTAATTTAACGCCTTAGCCATTTTGCGACTACGAATATATCGAGGCATATGGTAAATAACAAAGCTTTTATTTTATACATATGTATATAATTTATACATTATTATAGACTTTCTATATTTAATTAAATAATATAATATTATTCAATAATAATAAGAGCAAGTGACACTTATAATTGATAATTTGAAATAAATTTCGTTTAAACTACAGTAAATTATACAACCCAATGAATTAAATTAACGAGTTCGTTAACAGCTTTCGCATGCATTTATGAATCGGTTACTACGCTCTAACTTATTATAAATAATAAAAGAAAAATATAGTTTTACTTTTAAAAATGGTAGGCTAGGTACTATTGTTATCAGATTAAAGACATTAAACGAACATTAAACGAACAACTAGAAAGACATTAAACGAACTCGATTTCTTGACATAAGAAAATAAGTAATTTATTTAAAGCTATATAATATTAATTCCTTTACTGATTCGCTAAGCGTTTCAAATGAAAATTCGATGTTATTTATAAATTTAAAATTAACTAATAAACATGTTATGCAATACTTAGGCTGAATTGCGAAACTTTTGTTTATGTGATATATTATAGTATAAGTTATAGTATATATATTTTTTTTTATATTTAAATAATATATGCTAAATAGATTCAAATATTTGGGACGATTTACGCCATATTTTCTATACGAGCAACGTTAACTTTTTTTCAATTAAAATAAAATCATAATTTATAACCGTTTATTTAAAGTTTTAAATATGCAGTTGTCTAATGGTGAAACAAGGTCATAGAGCTTTTTAAATTATTATAATATATGTTATTGAGTCTCTTCAGTTCTTCAATTTTACCTATTTTGGCACAGTACGTTTATACTTACTTCAAATATAACATTTGAATTCTGGAAATCCAATGTATGACCACATTTTTTAATTTTATATACGTATTTCGTTATTAAGATTCAAATCCATCTTCTTTCATCACGTCTCATGTCAGTGCATACGCACATTTATCTTTAAGCGTTCTGTTTTATCAATGACGCGTATTTAATATGAACTTCTTATATTTACCACGATATGTACAGATAACATATAGACACAATAGGTGGACATAAAAATAGAGCAAAATTAAAACAATGTTTTATAGCTGCACGCACACAGCGAGGTAGACATAGGGAATATATTTTTAGGATTTCATTTTCTCGAATGGGAGTCGAACCCACAACCTGTCGCGTTTACAGTCTTGACACTTGGTGCCCCTGTGCCACGGCTGGCCTCAATGGCCTAGCCATATTTAGTTTATATGGATACGTATTATATTACATATCCAGCTACGCGTAACGACATTTTAGCATTGACATTTTAAAGGAACGCATTGATTAATTGATTAAATATATCGAGATATCCTGATTAACATGACGACATACTTCACAAAAAATATTTTAAAAATATACATATTAATGATATTACAATAAACATGGAAGTGTACCGTATTGATTACCAAAGAATGGCGATTATCGACATCGTTATAATATCCATTTAAGTTGTTAAAGTTAAAACAAATAAGAAGCTTTACAATTAAGAAGCAGTAGCTTTTTCTAAGGCAAGGAAGACAAAAGGGACTAAGATTTTTTTTTATTACGATCTAAAATAATATGATTCTGTCCAAGTATGGAATAATATTTTAAAAATGTAAAAAAATACTAAAAGAAAAAACATTCTCTCTTGCCAAATGATAATGCTAAGTAAATATGTTTGGGTAGCAAGAGTTTGTATAAATTTCCCTACAGCGATGCTAACAACATAAATAAGTTGTAACAAGAGTTTAAGAGTTTATTCCGCTATGTAATTTTTTATACGTTTTTAAAAAAGTACCTATTTCAAGTGATTTAGTGTTAAGATACTTAAGCATAATAGCGGAATTCAACGCATCGTTTTGTCTAAGAAATTAGAAAAATAAAAAAAAATATGATCATTTCCGGCTCCGGCTTTCTATTTCTAGTAATATATAACGTTTTCTTTTGTATGTGTTCAAATTTTGATATTTTTATGTAAATTAAATGTTGATATTTTCAAACGTTTTATCCACTGTATAACAATTGTAGTTCTAACATCAAGTATGATGGCGGTCACTTTGCGTAGAACGCTGTAACCGGATATCACAAAGGTATAGCTTTACCCAGTCGCGGTTACGTAGTTTGTGCAACGTGCATTTTGGTGTCGATAACCACCGTTCACTACAATGCCCATACTAAATCTAGTTCAAGGATATTTTGACATTGTTATATTATGCTTATTATATTGATCAATTGTTTCTAAGTTCTCTTGTTTCTTATGACCTTATATGGAGTGTTAGATATCTATACGTATTGTATGTACAAGTAGTTTAGTTTAAAATGTTTTTATTATTACATTAAGAAGAGATTTCATTTTTAAGTTCTCGTTCTGCTATCGAGACAATTGACTCCACCTACACTCTACATTCAATCTACATTCAATGCCTCCAGAATTCAGCGATAACTGGCGAACGGAAGTGGCTTATGATTCCCAGATTCTTGCTGTCTACCATGCTATGTGCGGGATACAGCGTGAAGATAAAAAAGACATACATATATACATATCATGCCGTTTTCTTCCAAATTATAAGTAACAAGGCGTTCGTAGCGCAGCGACACAGAGTCTGAAATGTCGGGAAATGAATTATTTTTATTTTCTTACTATTGTAATGAAGACAAAGTGCGGCGTCTCAAATATTGAGCGGTGTATGGTGAACGGAGTGTCTTAACACTAAGTTTTCTCTGCTTACACTGCTACTTGCGGGATACAGCGTGAAGCTAAGAAAAACACCAGATTATGATCTTAAATCTTTTCTCTATCTGATCTTTTATCTTCTTTCAGTAAATTTTGTGAATAGTTGAATCACTCCCCATTATATGTCCCTAATTAAATAAAAAATGCATATTATGTAACGAATGGGGAAAGAAGTGTATTATATAAAAATATTTTGTATCAATGAAAAGGTTCATTATTTTTCTTAGAAAATAGGTGCTTCGTAGTGTCGCTTCGTTAAAAGAATTGGGTTATGGTTATGCCTTTTTCATGGTTTCCTATGGAATGTATATTACTGATTATATAAAGGTAAAATTTACAACGCCGTCCGATGTTTACAAATATTATTTGTTTTTTATGCCATTCTTGGCACAGGGGCACAAGCGTGCGACTGTAAACGTGACAGGTTGTGGTTTCGATTTCAATTCGGGGAATGAAATATTTAATATTTTCATATCTTCGCTCTTGTAACGAGGTAGAGCGTGGCGTTGAGTTCCGCCACTCAACACGCAATATCTCCAGAATTCAGGAGAAAGAGGGATACGGGAGAGTTTCAATGGGAACGGAAAAAACTTCAAGGTAGAGAGAGTTTTATAAAATATGTCTTTCACATGTCGTAGCTCGTGTTAAGTGAAAGATACACAAATCAATATCAATAAGAATTATATCATATTTGTATCTAATAAAAATGGCGTCAAATCCGCGCATATATACATTTTTTTACTACATTTTATCGAATTCTTATTAATTTTAATATCACTTACATATTAAGCGTTGTCCTAAGATCTGTGCTTATAAATCGTTAAAATATTTTATTCCACTTTAAATTAAATTGCCTACTAAAATTTTCAAAATAAGATCATATCATTTGGAAATTTTGAATTTGAAAATCTGTGTTTATTAGACATATTGAATAAAAAAGAAACAGCAAATTAACAACGTTAAGATAACAAATATATAAATACCGAAAAGTGTATAAATATTAGAAAAAAATACCCAAAAACATATTTTTTTATATATTGTGAACATTAAATGTACTGTCCATATTATTGTACATTACATACTTGTCTAATTCAAGCATTAGACGTGCATCTGATATCTACATACATACATAACTTAATAACGTTTAAAATAACTTTTTTTTAACTTTTTTTTAATTATATAAAAAAATTGATTATTATTTTTATTTAACTATTTGATTTTTATTTTCAATAATAAATATATTTTGTTAATTATTTTATTATATATGGCAATAATATTGCAGAAATATAATTGACAAGGTAGTTTTTTGGTCTTATCTTACGTCCGATAAGGATAGTCAGTGAAATATACGGTCATCGATCTCTTTACAACTGCGTGTTACTTAAAAATTGTTTCAATTAACAAAAGTTTATTTAAACGTAAAGAATTACAATGTAAACAGTGATTTGTGACGCACAGTGATAAAGTGTTTTTTTTCTGTGTACCCTCAAAAATATGAAATAAATAAACTAGTTTCCATAATCTTAAAATTTATATGTATATTTTATTAAATGTGTATTTTAAGTATATTTTTAAAGTATACAAGTAAATATATTATCGAAATTTTGTATATCGATACTGCATTAGCATAATTATACCTTATAGAAGAAAAAGAAGCAATATAATATATTTTTTTATTTTTATTCCACAAAATATAAAAAACAACTATTGACATTTACGATATATAATATATTGGATTGGTTCAGTAAAGTTTGTTATATTATTTTTTAATTAAAATGCAATAAATGCCAATGGACAGTTCTGGGAGGTGTTAGAAATTAATAAGTTTCTTATATTTGTTTGTTCCATTTTGTGTGTGAAGATGTCACCTAAATACATTAGAAATGTAAGTTTATTAACACGTTTAGTTTTGATTTTCCTTTTTAAGTAAATAATATACATATATAAAATTTCCCACTTCCTGACGTATATTGGAGGCATTGTTGTGGAGTGATAAGACTCAACGTCGCGCTTTGACTTATTTACCAGAGAGAAAAAATGAAAATATTAAATACTTCATTTGATTGAGTGGGAATAGAATTTACGACCTGTCAGGCGGTTGTGCCAAGACTGGCCTCTTTTTAATTATTATGAAGAAACAGCAAATTAACAACGTTAAGATAACAAATACCGAAAAGTGTATAAATATTAGGAAAAAATATATATATATATATAATAAACATATAAATAAAAATATTTTTATAATAAATAAACAAAAATATTTTTGCTTAAAAAGAAAATACTATAAAAGCTATCGAGAAAATTATTCGACGTTCTCGAATTTAAATCTCATTTGGTTTATGACATAGATATATATTACTGAAAAAAAAATAATAATAATACAATTTTTTATTCATATATAATAAATTTTAAAAATACGTAAGATTTAAACTAATTATGTAGTAGTAGTATAATAATACAACTAACTTTTGTGATTTAAATTCAAATTCAAATAATTTACCACCAGTTCACTAAAGTTAATGCCTCAGATCTGAGAAGAACCGGCGCAAGAAACTCAGCGGGACTTATATTTTTTTAAATCAATTTGAAACAAATATATATTCATTTATCTATGACAATGATACCTTTGAAACAGACTGGAGTGAGCATTTCATTCCCAAGGCGTGTTATCATTTATAAAATCATTAATGTGGTAACAGTCTTTAACACACAAACGTCTTTTCACAATTTTTTAAATCGTGATATAGAAAACTCTCTAACGTTATTAATGTTTATAATGTTTCGAAAAGGATTATATGATACTACGACGCTAAGCCGACCTCGACTTCTAATTACTATTTCCGTTAATTCTTGCCAATCAACTGTCAATACATATATCTATAGTAGTTCAATAGTTAAAACAAAACTAAATACGCGTGTAAACGAGTTCGTAAATACCGTTAGTTAAAGTGTATGCGTGTTTAATTTGAAAAAATATTATTCATAAATTCATAAATTCATATATTTGCATTAACTTTTCATTAGAGAATTGTAATATTATCCTCCTTCGCTCTGGCAACTCAAAGTGCAGCGTTGAGTTACGCTATTGCTCACGGAAATTGTCCATGAGAGATACATCAGTGCTGGTTGCAGTAGGTCTGAAATATAATATTATGTTATGTTATATATACAATTGTGCGCTTTTATGTAAATTTACCATTGTACAAATTCAATATACGAAAATGCGGTTTAGTTAAACAAAAATCCAAAATTTCTTAACCTTGCGAGTTTTGAACAGTTTTTTTTTATATTCTATTTTTTCAATCCAAAACCATTTTATTTTTAAAATTTTTTTAGTGCGCACCAGACTGTTCTAGGATGGGCATGAACGGCCCATATTCCCCATTCCTAAGCTCACAGTTGTATCATATTGCACTTATGCATGTACGAAGGTTATTATTTTAAGCATTTAACATATTGTGTTCTTAAAGTATTTCTTTACATAACTCATTTTACTAGATATTTAAAACGTATAAGAGGATAACTGTGTGTACCTACATGTTGTAAATACGATATTGATACATGCATCTTGCTTACAGATTTAAAATAATTGAAAGTAAAAAAAATAATTAAATCAGCTTCACGCTGTATCCCGCACACAGCAGGGTGGGCTTACATAGGAACATAATGAATGTAGTGGACCCACAAAAGTTATTTTATTTCCTCGAGTGGGAAACTGATAAATTGTGTTTTTATCCAATTGAGAGAAAAAGGTTACGACTACTGAATTTTTGAGTTTGTTTTATGATTTTATATATGTAACAAGTTGCTCATTTGAGTTTTTAGTGGGGAATTTAACGTTCATACTATGAACTTCATAGTCAGTTACAGCCTCATTGTGCCACGGTTTTATTAGTTACTTGTTAGTTTTGTATATCAAAAGTAAATATAACAAACAATATAATATAGGTACAACATCATTCGTTATATCAATAGTATAACAACGGAGTATTTCCCTTTGTTGTTTGTTACATACGGATTCTAATCTATAAACTATATATATACATAATATTGATTAAAATAAATTTTGCACTCCATATACATACTAGATGCCATACTAGCTTTCCATTCGCATCTTTACCTGCGTAGATTTCGATTTTCCCTTGAAATATTTACGAAAATTAAAATGTAACCCATACGACCTTCAAAACTAAATGAGCTTTATTTTTTATATAACTACATTACAAATTTCTATATTTGAAAACTATACATTATTTTAAGTATATATTATTTTAACTATTTATTATAAGTAAAATGAAGTTGAATGCTTGTATAATATACATTTAACTTCATTTTACTTAGGGGTTGATTTTTCAGAATTAATATTACAATTAATATTCACCTATTACGCTCTACATATTACAATTTTATAAATATGTTTATATAGAAGATTAAAATAAAATCACAAATCATATCAAAATAATCATTTTCGATGTCACAATATTCAAGAAATCAGTCCAAAATAGAATTATGTGCGACACTCGCAAGACGGTAAAGAAAGATATCTTATTACAATCTCATTGACTTAACTAAGGATCGTGGGGCTTCACTCACGTTACTCCCATACCAGGTCATTTAGTAATATTGTATTTAGTTAATAACTATAGAGGCTATAATGAGTATATTGTGGGCGAAGGCACGGGCCAAGTGGTGGGATATTTGTAAAATTCTCCATTTTTTCCTATTCACATGTATACTAAATTGCCAATTAGTAGCGTAAGTATTGAATTTAAGTGTTTAAATCATCCAATTCATAAAATTTTCATGAAATATATATACATATTTTTTTAAACATTTTTTTTTAAAGTGTTAATCCACACTTAAAAGAAAAGATAAATACTTATTTAGAAAACGTATAAAAATTAAAAAAAAATATTTATTGAAAAATATATTTTTTTTGAGGTCATTCGTGGCGCAAATGTGTAACTGTAAACGCGGCAAGTTGTTGGTTTGATTCCCATTCGAGGGGATGTATTGTTCGATCAACGATGCCTCCAGAATTAGATTGAAATTGGGGAACAGAAGTGTCTTAATGGGAGTAGAGTATCTTAGCATTAGGTTCCCAGGTTCCCCCTGGGAGATACAACGTGAAGCTGAAAAAAAATTTGCTTATAAATTTTGTAAAATGTAAAATATACATGATATTACGTTGCTGAGAAAATCATATTTTCTTCTTATAAATTCACTCTTTAACATATGTGTAATATATAATTTTAATAATTTTAAAACTGTACTAAGCTACTGTATAGCCTATGGTATACTATATAGCCTAGTCTTAAATTTAATTTCATTTACAATCATTGCTCACGTCAAATACTGTGATTGAGGTTTAGAGATAGTCTTACCATTTAACCACAAAAATTCCTATTACTAATATACGTCTTTACTAATTTACGTCTATTTCTGAAATAAATTTCACGTAAATTTCTTCAACTTATTATACATATTTTATATGTAGATAAATATTTTGTATTATTATATAATATTTTTATTAAAAACTTTATAGTTCAATTATTGGGCAGCAAATTTCTCAATAGAAAAAGTAAGAGATCGTTAAAAACCTAAACGTTATTTAGGTTAAAACTTAAAATTAATTTAATACCCTTGTTACAGGCGCACGCACCAGCCAGCTCCGAGAGGCGGGAGCACCTCTACAAAATCCTGGTGATCGGAGAGCTTGGCACCGGCAAGACTTCCATCATCAAACGATATGTCCATCAGTTCTTCAGTCAACACTATCGTGCTACGATCGGTGTTGATTTCGCCCTTAAAGTACTCAATTGGGACGCGAATACTGTTATACGCTTGCAGCTATGGGATATAGCAGGTTGGTTTGTTAATATATATATATGTATATATATATATATATATATATATATATATATATATAT
>DWAP01003031.1:0-12570 GCA_018230625.1 Heliconius eleuchia
ATAATCATTATAACGGGGTGAAATCTTCTACTATACATATAATTACTGTTGAGAACGCCAGAAACATGTATTTAAGCACAAGTGAACATGGATCCGCATACCGACGGTCGTTGAACGCGTTGAACCAATCTTACGAGATAAATAGCGCAGAAAATGCTACTTTTTGAGGCAAATCTAGTAATTAAATAAGTGTACTCGTGTTATCCACTTTACTTTGGAAGATCGGTAGTAAGAAGCTAAGTGATAAATCACTTTGTTCTTTACGTTTCGCTTTTTTGATAGTATGTTTCCTAGCAAATTAGAAATACCTTGAAATGTTAATAACATTTAAATATGTAATTTTCATATATTTTACACAAATAAAATTAGTAATTTCGTTTATTCCGTAGAAGAAACTAGCGATTGGCCTCGAGCAAGAACCGAAAGCGTTTGTTATTAGATTCGTTATCAACGTTGTTATCGTCACCAGTGAAATTAGAGCGGAGGCAGATGCTCCACTAAACAGTTTTATCTTGGTACGTTGTACCTACTGTTATGTTAATTTTTTATATATAATAATATAATAATTTAATGTCATTTTATTAATAATTTATAAATATATACATAATGGTAGTGAAAATAAGAATGAATTGACGAATTCAATATATATTTCTAGTTTTAACTCTCTTAAATAATGGGGAGTTAAGAGTTGGAGAGTTAAGAATGGGGAATTCGGCTGTAAATATATATTTTTGTGTATATTCAGTCGGCTCCAGACTAAGCCAGAATATTAACAGAAATCTTCTAAATATATCAAATAAAAGCTAAATAAAACAATCTCATAAAAATACAACCCTAAGGCCTATACCGTATATTCGCACCGACTCCAAAAATATTTTAAATAGTAGATAAATACTAAATAGATATATAACTATCAGTAATTTAGTGGCTCTTTCATTCTTCTTCTCGTTTTTAGTTTTTTTTGTACTTTATGCATATAGGTACATATGTATGTATAATTCTGAAGTAGATTTGTTTTTTAAATAACTATTTTAAGCGACCAACTCATCTCCCAAATCGTTTAGATAACATACAATATGCGTATATTAAAATTTCAGTTTGTCATAGAATATTTCTGTGGACCTACTTCCGGTTCCGATCGAGAGCAGAATATGATACATAAGGATTCTTAGAAAAAGTGTTATATATAATTAAATTAAATGTATAATTAAATTAATATAAATTGTATGACGTATATACAAATATCACATTGAGTGACTTTACGGAGCGTAATGTAACACGGTGAGCGCTCGTGCTACCCGGTGGAGTCAATACGTGAAAACAAAGTGAAAAGTTCGAAACGAACGGGTTATATCATAAATAACATACAATGCTTGCTGCGAATAATACATTACTCCTCGTAACGTTATCGGTCAATGCACACCTTTAGGATAGAATTTGTGATACTATAATGAATCGTTTTTTTTTTAAGTTACTAGGGCTATCTCTATTAGATAGCCCTAGTACTACATCATATTTTTTGACATGGTAAAAGTCATCACTGGCAGTATTTGGATAGACATTACCATTTTTAATTACCACTTTTAATAATAACAATATGGATTGCTTGTATGGAAGTTATATTTATTGGTTTAGTAATAAACTATTAAAAATGTAGCTATATTTTTTTTTCTTAAAACATATATAAACAATATATAAACATATACTCAAATAAACAATCAATCTTGATCTAATCATTAATATACAGACAATATAACAAATCGATCGTTATGTAACGTAACTGACTGGCAAACTGTGCATAAATCATTATTCACGCCTATATCGCTCCGGGAGCAGTACAGAAATAAATTCAAATAACACCCGAAAGGATCTCTGCAAGAGATCAAAGTATTCGCAATAAACTATAGGGAAAAAGATAATAAAAATATTTTTATAAAAATATATCCTTTGTTCTTATTGAAGCGTGGGCGGGTCGTGTAATGGTTTTAAGTTCAAATCTTACTGCTCTTAAGTTCAAATTCTAAAAATCGAATAAAAACAGAGTTTTGCAATACATAGTATTATAAAGTGTACAACCTATAGGTTTCCCACTAAACATGCAAATTAGTAAATAAAATGAATCAAATGACATTCAATAAGTAGACAAATAGATTAAATAATAATTTATTTCAAAATAAAATTAATTTACTAGAAACTTGAATGCATGCAAATAAAAGCAAATGAGGCATGATAAACACATGACAGAGATAAATTGAATGGAAAAAATACTGTTGATTAATTGAAAAGGTAAAAATAACAGTGCACAATGATTATATATAGGTATGTATTATATATTGTTATACAAAAACCGCTAGATATAATTATTAAAAAAAATAACAACTTTTTATGGACATATACTTTTCAATTGCTCAATTAATTGCCACACTACAAAATAATAAAATTGATATATATATTTTTAATCTGTATAGATAAGAATGGCAAACACCAAAACGATAAAAGATCACAAAAAATGGATTTATAACGTGTTTGCAACAATGTGTGGAGTTCACACAGTGTAATTCCGTCTGTGAACTGACGTACACGCTACATACATAAATACATACATATGATTCCGCGATCAAAATGTCTTTGAAAGTGAAGCTTAACTCTTCGTGGCATATGATATGAATATGATAACACGGTATTTGATATACCGTATTTACTCAGCTCATAAGAGTAAACATGGCAAACCGTCGACGGCGACTGGCGGACTTTCCTCGCCATACAAACAAACTTGTTTTGCGAAACGCTCCCGTGCAACTTTGGCCGTTTCACTTAAGGCAACATTAATAAAATTTAATTTTATCTTTCTTCATATACATACCCGCTACGTTATAAATAAAAAAAAACCAGTTAAAATATCTCTCGAACATAATTTATATAGACAGTAATTTACAAGAATTAACTTTTTGTGTATGTGAGAATTATCTCTTTAAATATCAAAATACTTTCTTTCGCCTTCCTGTTTGTTGCCATTATATAAAAGTGGTCACTTTTTGGCTTGACTTGTACAATAGTATCCAAAAGTAAAAAAAGTACTCAAATACCTTTATAATACTAAATCTTATAACTTATTTTAAATATAAAAAAAAAGTACGTAATCTTCTATGACAGTCTTAAATAAATAATAACACCTAAAAATAACATCATTCATCAACATTCGAGAGGTTTACATAGTACAAGAAGATAAATGTCGTTATATTTATTTAAAATATACCACGAATGAGACATCCAGTCTAAAAATATACGCGATAATTTTATTATATACAGAGATAAAATTATTCCACTTCATTTATTTGAGACAAATGTTGAATTACACTTACGTCCTAATGATGTTGTGTTTTAGAGTTTAATGTACGTCGTAAGTAGAATGCAAAAGTACTGTTACATATTATAATACAATTATGAGAATAAGTCGCTTTAAAATTTCTTTTCCTTTATTTTTTATGACAAAATAAAAAAAAAAACTTTTGCTTAACAAAAGTATTTTTTCATAATTTCTCCCATAATGCCTGACTTTCCAATCAGCAAGACCTTTTGCGTAATTTGCGTAATTTTTTTTAATAAAAAAATATGAATTTATATGATGTACGTTGGGTGGCGAAAACTACCGGTCTGTCTGATTAGATATAGAAATATCTGTTAAATCAAAGCATCCAAGATTGAAGCTACCACCACCGTACAATAAGCTACATCCCCACTGTTTTACGATGACATTAAAATCTCTTTTGTTTCATTATAACAAACAATCATCATGTGATACGTGATCTAAACCACTTAACATAATATCGACAAACATTGAGTCACTGTGATACGGAAGAAAGAACGAAATATTTTATGATTTCGTCTTGACGACTTTATAACAGAATATTTTATATACATATTTTATTTACATACAGCTCCATCAAACAAAGAAAAGCGAAAGCGATACGACGAAATATTACATACACATTTCCGATTTCGATACATTTTAAGGACATAGCAAGCTATTGGTGGTGTCATCTGTAAAATTACAATTAAAAGGTACAACTTAAGAAAAAAATATATAAAAGAACGCAGTTATAAAAGTAAACGTAGTCTTTTTAATAGAGAGAGAGAGAGAAAAATATAAAGTCACACGTCACCATACAAATAACTCATACAAATTACAGATACATTAACACAATTCACGAATGCATTAGACGAGCATGATTCAGAACTATTTCTTTAGTTCTTGGTTGAAAACTATTAAGTTGATTAGAAATGCTCGTCAAATGGCTTTATACTAGTGGACGTATAATATATTCATATATTTAAATCAACTCTTTATTCCTTTGTGAGTTTTATTTTCGGACAATTTTTGTGTCAAAGAAATAATGATTACGAGATTTTTTGAGTTATTTCCTGTAATTTATATTTGAGGCTAGTTGTGGCGCATAGACACAAAGTGTGAGTGTAAATGCGACTGATTGTGAGTTCGATCTCCACTGGAGGAAATTAAATATTTATTTAAATTTATATTTTCATATCCTCGCTCTGGTGTCGAGTTCCTTCACTGATATCGCAATGCCTCCAAAATTTGGGGATAAACGAGTAAGGGACTGTCGTAACACTAGGCTGCCTCGGCCTAACCGGCTCCTTGTTTTTTTTATTTATGCTCAAGTTGTGTAAAGTAATATTTCATGATTGAAAATTGACAATATGTTATTTTCCTTCAGCGATATAAATCTAACCTTAGCAACTATACAAGGCGAAGTGGTAACCACAGGAAGTTATCCACATTTTAAAGATAACTATTTATTTTGCTATAAGAAACATTTGGAAATGATAAAATAATTTTTTCAATGACATATTACATACACGACATTTTTGGGCAATATAACATTTTACATTGAAATTTCATAAAGTATTATCATTATACAAGAAATTCAGGTCACAAAGGAAAAAAAATATTGGGCCACTCAACTTCCGCAGTTAAAATTAAAGTGCAGTACTCAAAGTAGGTCAGGTTTTAAGCAACTCTAAAGATTTTGCAGTCGCATTTATAATGAAAAGGATATTTACATAATGTTACATAAGCGAATTTAAATTGTCAATAATAACTGCAACGATCAACCAAGCCAGGCCAGACCAGACCAGAGATATATCAATCAATCTGTCGAGGTCCAGAGTCCATACATCCCAACTGAATGACTAACAAAGGAAAGTTAAATATAACCTTGCGATAAAAACATTATAAGTAAAAACTTATAGAGATATCGACCTTTATTCAGTGTGAATTTTATCCCTCCAATAAATAGCCACTTAAACTCCAGTGGAGAGCTCTTGAGGGGGTTGCCTCATTTGCCATTTGGCAAATTAGTCTCTATGCATATTAAAAATGCAATTTATATATCTGCTTCATGTTTACTAAAACTTAACCATCGTAAGCGAAAATAGCAGCGAATAACAGGGTAGGTAGATGGAAGCTTGTGTTTAAGTTTAATATTAAGCATTTCGTTTCCTCGATTTGGACTCGAACCCACAATCTGTGGCGTTTGCAGTCACACCCGTATGCCTCAGCGCCCCGACTGCCTTGGCAATAACTGTATAATACAATTTATAATATTCGTTTATATAATAACATTTCTGTCCTTTTGTAAAATAGTAAAAAAAAACTCAATTAACCTTTTTGTAATATAGAAAAGAATTAAGGATTAAAAATCATCCACTATTCATAAAATCAATAAAAAAAATTTTTATTAAATTTTACGGCAAGTATTAATATCCTTTAAGTCTCAACCGCCATTTGATACCATCATGAACATCACAATTTAAACTTGCTTTACCTCTACATGTTCGAAAATAAATATCATGTTACCAAACTACACTATAATATTCAACAATTTCTTATACTTATATTTTATTAAAAATATATGAAAAAAGGGATAAACATTGGTTAGCATTAATATTGTGTGTTTTTGTGTACACCCCTACTGATATAATAAGCGCACTGCGTCGTATATCACGTAAATAAAAGTAACGTCGGACGGGATTTTATCGCTTAAGCAATTTTCTCTTTATAAAAAAGATTTTATACTTTAAGGTACACTGAGCATCATCAATTCTTGTAAAGTGGCTCGGCTCATAAGCGAGTTAAAAGAATATAATATTCCATTCCATAACAAAAATTTATATTAAATTTTGTTATTAAAACACAATAAAAATAAAGAGTAAACCTAAGATGTTTTCAATATTATTTATTTTTAAGAAATTTGCAAAGAAATTAATAAAAAATATCAAAAAGATATGTTTTAGTTGTATATTGCATATAGCAGGGTAGCCAGAGGGAACCTGAAGTTAACAAAAGAAAAAAAAATCTTTTCTACAAAATTTTAGAGATATTGCGTGTTAAGTGACATAAACACCGCGGTTTATCTTGTTACCAAATCAGAGAAAAAAAAAACTACTTACCTCGAGTGGGAATTGAAACTCAAACGGTCGCGTTTACTGTGCCACAACGGCCTTAAATACCAAATACAAATAATAATTGTGATCGATAATTGATGTTCTAAGCATTTTTCCATTCATGACAAATCCATTTAAGTATGACCTTAGCCATATATGGAAGTTTGACAGAGGTCAGACGTCAGGGGATTGCTTAAAACAGAAAGCTATTTCGACCAGGAAATTCATATTTATTCATTTATTGTGTAGTATTGTACGAATTGAGGCCAGCTGTGGCGCAGAGGCACAATTGTGCGACTGTAAACGCGAATTGTTAAGGGTTCTATCCCCATTCAAGGAAATTAAATATTTAAATGTTCATTTCTTTACTCTGGTGCCAAGACATAAGTGCGGCGTTGAGTTCCGTCCCATAAATAAAAATAATTATATTTAAAAAAATACTTTTACAAATAACAAAAGGCCGTTTAATTATACAACTAATGTAATTATAAACATAAATTAATATGATTTCCATAATTTATTGCATAGTGAGGTAATAATCACGTGTAGTACGTAGAAGACATAGAATAAGCTTCTTTAGATTTATGACTACAAATGAATCAACGATAAATATAGATCGGTTGACCGCCAACATTTTACAAGTATGGAAAAACGTTTAATAAGTTACATATAAATAATTTAGAGGCCGTCGTGATGCAGGGACACCAGCGTCGAACTGTAAACGCGACGGTTTCGTTTCGATTCCCATTCGTGGGAATTAAATATTTATTATTCCTCGCTCTGGTGAATATGGAAGGAATAAATTATATCTTAAACTAAATGTAAGGTCTTAATAAAATATTTAGGAATGACAAATAAGAATATCTGCTTAAACTTATATTAAACAACGACAGGCATCAATTTTAAATTAAAATCTCTTCACGCTGTATCACGCAAACAGCAGGGCAGACAGAGGTAACCTAGTGTTAAAACACTCCGTTCCCCGTTTGCCGCCGACTTCTGGAAGCATGGCATGTTGAGTGGCGGAGCTCAACGCCGCGCTCTTGCCTTGACACCGGAGCGAAGAAATGGAAATATAATTTTAAATAAATATTTCATTTTCTCGAGTGGAGATCGAACCCGCAACCAGTAGATATTACAGTTATACTTTTTATGTCTATGCGCTACAACTGGCCTCTGAAAATACATAGTTATCTATATAAATAATTACATGTAGCATTACGTTTCTATCTTGTTATATATTAGCGCTTATAATTTGCTACTTCCCATTCACTTTCATAGATAAAATTGGCCAAACTGTGTTAATTCACATAGGTTATGAGGTCAAATAATAGAGATGCTAATTTAAACAATTAATTAATACGTACGTTGACTGTAGTAAAATAGAGACTAGATTTAAATGACACGATGGTTTTCGGTTCGATACCTACTAGATGAATGAAATATTTTATTGTTTCCGATGGTACGGCGTTGAATTCCACCAGTAATACACAATTTGGGCGAAACGCAAACCAAAATAGAGTTTCAACACTAGGTGTACACTGCGTACTCTGCTACATGCAAAACTAAGCGAGAAGCTAAGAAACATTTAAAGTTTTTTTTTATTTAATGCTTATGGCTTTGAGAGCACCTTATTATATGACACATAGTTAAACTTCGTTATCGTGAACATTTAATTTAATCAAAAAGTTTTACGATGCAGTAATACACAGATAAAAATTAATGCAAGAAAACAATATTGAGTAGATATTGGTAAAACAATTTGAACTTCTAAAGGATTTTTTTTTCGTTTTGACAGATTCACAAATATACCTAACATGCCTCTTAAACTAATATAAAAATAATAATTATAACAAAATAAAATAAGCTTATTATGACTCATAAAATATAATATCAAAATTCAATGTTTCTTAATACGACATACGATACTCCGGCAAATTATGACACATGATACTGTTTACACCTTTATGGTCTCACTTATCAATATCTCAAATTATTTATAGATATTTTTATAATATAATTATCTCCACTATCCACAACCTGTACCTACATGTACACGTAGCTATCACAATACGAAACAATCAAGTTCATCGACACGAGCTATTTGAGTGAGAGACACTAACGTCCGCTTAAACCATATTTAATATTCACGACCGTTAAGGTCACTTCTATATCAAAATGACGTCCACATTGATCATCGCTTATGTAAATAGACATTTTAGTATTCAACAAATGATAACAAAAAGATTATTCATCCTAAGCCTTCGTATAGTTTACTTATCTATATGAAGAAAGTTAACTAAAGGGGACCAAATATCTCACTATATTTCCGATTATGTTAGTTTTGCAACTTTCTACAGATTTAACAGATAGGTGCAAAACCGATAATTGAATGCGCGCCGAGTTGAATTAACTGCAACGATCATATCGATAAATTGCGTCCGGCAATTTGGTGAACGATGCCGAAAAATAAAACAATATACCTACATACATAATATACGAGTTACCTTTTATAGTAATAATCGATTGGGTTGCGAGAATATTCGATTCTTAAATCGGAACTAATTAGCATACACAAAACACTGCCTTCACATGGGTTGTCGCGTGAAACCGTCGTTATGGTGCTAAGAGAGCACCTGTTAGCGCGACGTAAAGAACGTTACTGGCACGAAGCGACCCATTAGTCGCAGTCGCAAGAACACGTCACGCGGAAGCCGGTTCTGCTGGACATCACCGACTTGGAAGGAAACCGAGGGGCAGATGTATTTGGAGATTAAAAAGATACCAATTGCCTTTTTGTGCCCTCTTAGTATTATGACGTTTTCCTTGAGGAAACTTGATAGTAGAAATATTATAAAACTAATATAAAAATTGCGTGAGTATAATATAAATTTGTTAGTGATTAAGTTCTTTGTTCTATATCAAATTTTTTGTGCTTTTTTTAATTGCACTTCTGTGTGGCAAAAGGACCGCAAAAAGACGCAACACGAATAATTTAGTGGCAGATTTCACCGTTTTGATTTCAGTCACTTAGTGGCACTAAGCACTAAATACATACTTTTTTTCCAAATATATACCTTAATGAAATGAATTTGCAACCACTGCGTATAAGCTGAACTTACCTTCAAATATGGTTAACAATAATATAGAGACATTAAAATCCTATCAATCACGATATGCATAGAGTACACATAATGTAGCGACAATAATCCGATTAGTATATGCAATATTAACCTAATTTCCTACTTATTTCTCAATCATTACATCATAACACTGTATAAGCAAAAACAAAGCGCGGAAGGAACTTCTTATAAGGAACCGATTCCGTAAGGTCACCAATACCAAGTAAATGTGGTGAAAGCGTCTGGACGTGTCTCTTGAGTTCAGTAACATTAAATACTCATCAATTATATGATAGAATCCCACTTTATGGCGGCGCAGTTGAAATGTAAGCACATTTACAAAACGCGATGGTCGACGATTTAAATCTTATTTAGGGGAACATAAATTAACTGTAATAGAAAAGATAATAAATATATATTTTGTTGTTCGTGAAGCATATATATAGCGTTTAAAATATTGGGCTCATATCATGATCAACGAATGTCACCTTTATAATCTTATTTTCATAGCAGATATGTTTTATCTTATCGTCTACCTGTAGAGTTGAAATCCTATACAATATATATTGAACTCCTACTATACAGTATAATACGAAGGAAATAAAGACATTTTCCTCGCACTGCGCCTCTTATTTACATACGTATAATTGATAAAGAATCATTCTTTGAAAAAAAATACAGAAAATCATAAAGGCAAATTGGGCTCAATCCAAATAAAAATAGACGTTGGAAAAATGAAAATTTAATAATTGTAGAAAAGTAAAGTATCGATTCAAATACCATTAAAGTTTAAACATTAACAGCGACAAGAATCGTGTTCAAAAACAACAATTATGTAATGACAACTTTTAGGCTCAACAACTTTGTAATCAAGTTTAAAATAACAATGACAAGTCATTTTAGTCATTGTATATGAAAAATAGTTATATTCTTATTATTGTATAATGTAAAAAACAACCGAAATTAAATCCTACAAAAGCAATAAAAAAACCACATTATTTATTAACAGCACTGCGCCACAAAGGTTAACATAAATAATGTCACCAAACAAAAAAGAGAGGAATTGCAACTATAAAACAAAGGCTCCTCTGCAAGTAATTGGCACTCGAAAAAGTGAATTGATTGAATATATTTCCATTTCTAACTGCTATCGATTCATCTATCAGACGGAAGATTTTATGAATCTGTCATTGAATGGCAAACACATTTTACTTGATGCATTTGTTAATACAAAATATAATAGACTATTAAGGTATTGTGTTCATAATATACGATACATTAATTTAAAATAACCCATCATAACCAATATTAAATCTTTAAAAATCAAGAAATTAAATAAATCTTATTCATTTAAAAAAAAAATATACTCCATGTTGATAACATAGAAATTTAAATATACTATGATTTATACTAACATTCTAAAATTCTACTCTACCTATTGCAGATTTTTCTTCAAGCAAAGGTTCAATGAACAATTCATTGTAACAACAAGTAAACGTGTAAAGCGATAGCCAAGAGCGCCCGTTACCTGTCTCCGGCTTCCGTCTGCACCGCGGTAATACAAATCACGACCTTGTACCCTACTTTCGTTTCGCAATTACAGAAACAATACATTTCTTTTCTTTACTACAAGAAGAAATAACAACGGACTTGTTGTTATATTTTAAACTAAATGGCAATTAATTGATGTGGTTTTGTATTTTTTCTTTTATATTCCTAGTAATAGATTTAAAAAAACCGATATGAAAAAACGTATTCAAAAGAAAAAACTCATCACGTAGCAGGTGTCTTTTACTGGGCGGAGAGTAAGGAAAGGAGGGTGTTAAAACTACCTTATTTCTGCTAACTATAATGTATGCTGAATATAAAAAATGTACATTTATAACTGACATAATATAATATGCATACAATAACGTGTTACCAAGAAACTGTACAAGTCAGGCGCTGTATAGAATACAGTTATTAAATGCTGTACCGATGTTATGAATACAGTACTCGTATATTCGAACTATTTACCATTTTATTATGATTTCAATATTAAGTTGTTGCATAGGTCATTCGCTAAATTTCTAATTTATAAAAGGCCAATTTCACTAAATCGGGATGCGGGAACTATTTCCTGCAAAAAATTGTGAGCAGAGTGGATCCAATGTTAAGACACTCCGTTCCTTATTTTCTGCTCAATTTTCGAGGCATGTTGACTTGACTAAATCGACGCCATTTGTGTACCACAGCGGTGAAATTGACTTTTTAGCAAGAATAACCGAACCAAAAATGTAAAACGACTTCTATACTAATAATAATATTATAATAACAATATAAAATAAAATGTTACGCAGAGATCAAATCAAGACTCTGTTTAGTCTTTCACGAGGAATAATCTGAAATTTGTATCTTGTTGTTATACACAAGCATACAAATAAAATTAATATTTAAATAAAACGAAACTGTTTAAACAACGAAGCCAATAACCGACTAAGGATTATATTTAAGCACCAAAATCTGTGAAATGTAAATATTTAACACATAATATACAAATAAATTTTACACATAATTAAGTTATTCCGTCGGTATATTGATACTTTAGTGTATATATTGATATATTGTTACTTTAGTATCAATATACGAATATATTGAAAACATATTCTCCTTAAAATATTATTCTCAGAATACTATAGCGTACGCCTTTAAGCATTTTAATAAAATTAACCTCGTTTATTATTATTTTTAAAAGAACAGTCCAACCAATGTGAAACACAACGTTTAATTCCGTTATCAGGAATGTATAGCTCTCCAAAAGTATGACACTGGCTGTAGGTACACAGTTAATTGGTGACCAACGAACAAATCGGTGGATTAATCAGGTAGATTACAGGTAAGCTCGTAATCCGTTTACATTCAATTAATTCATATAAAATTAAATATGTTTTATTTGTAGCTCCGTCCTCCACCGTAGCGTTTGGCGCTCCGTTCTCTCTGACTA
>DWAP01003032.1:0-12568 GCA_018230625.1 Heliconius eleuchia
ATAAGTATTTTTCTTTCCTAAGTGTGGAATAACACTTTAAAAATGTTTAAAAATGTTCATACATTTATAGGGTCAAATCTCAGTAGAGTGGCGAAACTTAACGCCGCGCTACTAGAAATATTACTGAAATAATATGGTAATGTTCGTGTTTTTAACTGTTTGAAGCAAAGTGTTTGCATACATTTCTAAGAAGCATATCCCCAAATAAGCATGACACCGAAAATTGTCTAATATATGATTAATAATATGTATAAAACGAATTAAGTAACACTCGAAAATCGTACGATAGGATATTAAAAAAATATTGCAGAGATTATAAAATAATTATAATAAAAGATCCATGTTCGTTTATTATAACGAAATGAGTAAAATGAGTATTTAAAATAAATATTTTGTTATGTATTATAATAACATTGTTATTTGCATATAAAAATAATGACAAAACCAACATTCTTGTACTGAATTCTTGTACTGTTGACGGTATGGACAGTTATAATCATTTTAATTAAAATGTTATAAAGCGTAAATCATGTATCTCTTTTCAAAGTGAAAATATTTGTGAACAGTGTGGAATTTGTATTTATTTTTTACAATATATGTATTTTTAGAGGCTGTCGTAAAACTGACGTTTGTGGGTTCGATTCCGACTCGGGAAAATAAAATCTTTAGTCATAATAAAATTGTAACGGATGGGTGTCTATACATGAAAGTATCAACTATAAGATTTTTTTTATTGGGGATAATGTAAGGATATATAAGGGATTGATGTAGCAGAACCCATTTTTTTAATTTTTTATCTGTTTGTCTGTTTGTTTATGTCGACTCAACCAATTTTAATGCGGTTTTCACTATTGGACATCAAATAATTACTAAAAATAGCTAAAAATCAAAATTGTCTAGAAACTGCGTTTCCCGGTTTCCGCCGAAGTCTGGAGTGACGGAACTCAACGCTGCTCTTTTCATTTGAGGACACCAGAGCGAAGAAATATAATTTTAAATGAATATGTAATATAAAACGTATTAATTAACTTAGCATATTATTTAACTAGTAATTAGCAAAATGATCATATACAAAATTAACATTAGTTATAATTAGTTACATAATAACTACTAATATTATGTAACTAATACGTAGTTAAATAGGAAGAGTTAAAATATATAATACAATTATAGAGCAATGGTCATTGGTTACGCTTCAAAGTCCATATAAATACATTAATAAACACGTAGCCATACACATAGGTAAAAGATCTATTACGAAAACAGACAGTGCAAGATGTTATAGAACGTAAACTTAAAATTAAATCAAATCAGCTTCACGCTGTATCTCGCACACAGCAGGCTATCCTGCTGTGTGCGGGCAGAGGGAACCTAGTTTTCAGACACTCCGTTCCCCATTATTGAGGCATTGCTTGTTGTGTGGAGGAATTCAACGCTTTCCTTCGACGCCAGTGCGAAGAAATGGAATTATAAATTTAAATAAATATTTAATTTCCTCGAGTAGTAAATAGTCCAAAATTGCGCATGCGGAACAGGCGTGTGGCGTTTGTGGATTCGATACCAGCTCGTCAAAATAAATTATTTCTTCGCTTTAGTAGTTAGGCACGCTTAACAAAAAGGAAAAAGTCTTACTTATTACTCCAACATCGATTCGTAGCTATGTTTCTAGAGCAAGTGCAAGGAAAACTGCAATGTTTGTCCGCCTTACTCAATATGTGGCGGGAACCCGGCGCTATGGCGTCCCAGTCGATGGTGTCCACGTTACAGGTCAGGGGACTACCCCATATTATGACACCACCTCGGTCTATTTTCAGTAAGCCGTTTAGACTGATCTGAAAATTTAATTTAAATGTAAAACTTTGTGGGGTTTGTCGATTTTTTTCTATTATGTTTTAGGCCAGTCGTGGCTATGGGCGTAGGAAGTGGGGCAGCCAGGTGGAAAACAGTCTGATGCTTACCTCAGAAATTTTACTTATAACATAATTTGCCCCGACAAATAAAATATTTACACTATCGTATCTGTTCAAAGCTAAAATCCAAAATTTAGTGCTAAGACGCTTCGTTTCCATTAAGAGAGTTCGTTCTCTAGTTTCTATCGAATTCTAGAAGAATTGCATGTTAAGTGGCTGGACTCGAGGTCGCGCTTTAGCTCATTACCAAAGCAAGGATTTGAAAATGTTTCATTTACTCGAATGGAATCGAACCCACAACCTTTTTCTTGTAAAATATATATTTTTTTCAATCTCATACTGTATCCCACATGAAGCAGCCAGAGGCAACCTAGTTTCGAAACACTCCAATCTCTGGGTACCACTCAATTTTTGACATATTATATTTTGAGTGATGAAACTCAACGCCACGCTTTGTCAAGTTGCCAGAAGAGGATTAAAAAACTCCGATTTAACATCGAACCCACAACCTATTAGACCTTTTAGACTGTCTCAAGTTATTAAGTACTTTACATACCTCTCTCAAGTTAGGCAAATCGTATACAATCAGTGCGTAGTTGTATATAAGAGTATTACCACGAATACGGGCTAGATTCGGAAACAAATCACTGAATGTTTCCAATCCAAATACACGATAAACAACCATATAACCTGTAACCTGTAACAAAATGAAACATTATTTTTTTTTTTTAAATATTTTTTTTTATTACACGTTAAGAAACATATAGACATGTATACAATTATTAAACTGTTTAAATTTAATCGATCGATAAACTTTAGTTGTAACTTTTTTTTATCAGCTTCATGCTGTATCCCAGATGAAGAGACCCAGTGATAAGACACGGTGTCCCCACTTTCCGCAAAATATTTCGAGGCACTGCGTATTGAATGGCGGACTTCAACGCCGAGCTTTTGCCTTGAGGCCAGAACGAAGTAACGAAAACAATAATTTATTCCTTTATGTGGGGATCGAACCCATAACCATCGCGTTACAGTAAAACCCTTGGGCCTGTGCGCCATGACCACTTCCAACTATTTATTTATAAGAATTGAAAACAATAAGTGAATATAGCTGAGTGACGCTTTTCCTGCGTAAAATAAATGCATTATTCTCTACTTTATCGCTAAGTTTAGTGGAGACTTGAACTTAACACCGCACAAGAAAATATATTTAAAAAACAAACTTTCCCCCACACGCGGATCGAACCCACAACAGTCAAACGCGACATAACAGTCAAACAACCACTGCACCTCGGGAACATCATATTATACAATTAACTACGATAATTGCACAATAGCACTCCACCTCTGATTTACGACCAATAATTAATATTTCATTTATTTTATTATGAATCTGAATATGATCGTTGTAAATTAACCGTAATGTGACTTCAATTGACATCAATTCGGTGTCTACCTACCGCTGCAACGTACGCGTTGCTAATATAACGCACTCTGTCAATTAGTCGGGGGGGTCGATGTTTGACAGTTGTTTTAAATTAATATCATGTTAACTCATGAACTCATTTATTAGGTTGAAGTTCGATTTCCAATCGGGAGAATGAAGTATTAATTATTTACATTTTCCTCGCTTTAGGATAAGGAAATTCGCAAATAAAGTGGGGAACAGAGTATCTTAACACTGGGTTCCCAAGTTTCCTCTGCCTACCTTGCTGAGTGTGGGTATTTGTTTGATTAAACGTAATGATTGTGACTTTGTTTTTTTTTTAAGATTTTATACTAACAGCTTAGCTGCGAAACAAGCGTATCTGTATAACAATGTAAATAGAGTCAACCTAGTGTTAAGACATCCTGTTCTCTACATTGCTCTTGAATTCGAACCCATTATGGGTCCATTTGTCGGAACTCGAGGTTTTGTCTTATCAGAGTGGAGATATTTAAAAAATTAAAATCGAAGCTCCAGTAATTTCGTACAAAGTGAAATAGTCCATTACGCTACGATCGCCTTTAATTTTCTATCTATACTAGTATATACTAATATAATAAAGCGGAAGAGTTTGTTTGTTTGTTTAAACGCTAAGATCTCTGGATCAACTGGTCCAATTTATTTGCTTTTTATTTTGTATGAAAGTTGTATTCTTCAGAAGTATTTAGCTTTAGGCTATATAATATTACGGTATAAATCTTAGTTAGTCTTAAATAACGAAATTAAACTAAACTATAATATAATAAGGAACGCCATCGATTTGCTTTAAGCGCGTGCGCTGCAAAAATAGTTAATTATATGTCAGAACGTTGTATGACAAAATGTTAAATTTTATTAATTCTAAAAATAAGTCCGCGACACCATATCTTTCTAAATAAGTGACAATAAGGCATTGTATAAAAAAAATATTGCAAAAATTATAAATTCATTTGTAATTTTTGTAATTTCATCGAATTTTATTGCACATGTATATTTAAATTTACGAGCGAAAGTTATTTTATCATGAAGGAAATTTAATGAATTTTCGGTCATTCATGTCATTTGTACGTATACTTTTCGGAAAATGTAAAACTTAAATAATCCAGCCTAGGCTCGAGTCCCACGGGGGGCGCCCTTGCCGCCGATGACGTCCTATCATACATCCACGTAGTGTTCATGATTGAATCTATCAATCTGTTGGCAAATGCATCGTAATAAAAATATTATATGTGGTATGCGGGCGAAGCCGTGAGTGGGCCGCTAATTGCTAATAAATCTCAATGTTCAAAATCTATTAAATATAATGCAATTTTTCTACAATATAACGCAAATGGAACTCAGCGAGTTTCACTTCTTTTTTCTCTTTCTTCTTTCTGGGAGATTCTTTCTCTATACAACGTAAAAAGCAGAAAAATAAATTACTACGATGTATAATTTATTGCACTCTTAAATAAAACAAAAATAAAAGTAGATAGAGTAATAAAAATCAAATTTAACAAAAATAATACTATTTCTGAATGAATTTTATATAAAAATCATTGAACAAGCTTTATATTTACTTTTGGCATTTGGTGCTGAAGCTTCTATAAAAGTATATTTATTTCAATATAAGTTTAAAAAGGATCGTCAGTACTTCGATAGCTTGATAATTTATCTCATATAAATAATACTTGAACCAATACAGTATTCAATAAATATTTAAAATAGTATCAAATATAGATTTGCATATAAATAAGAACATTTTTTTTCTCTGAATAAAAATAACTGAAACGAAAGGATTCTTAAAACCCTTTTACTTTCTTCTTCATGCCTGGAGACGAATCACTCCATTCTTGAATTTTCGCCCAATTTCGAAACTATTGCGATTGAATGGCGTAGCCTAAGGCCGTGTTTTTGAAAGATCAATAAAGACAATAAATTACATATATTTATTATATCGAGTAGGATTCCGTAGAATGAATTAGTATTATTTGTTTCATCTTTGTGATAAGACAAAGCACAGCGTTGAATTTCGCCACTCAACGCACAATAGTTCAAAAATTGGATGGAAATGGAGAATATCTTAACACTAGCTTCCCTCTGCCTGCTATGCGGGAAAAAGAGTGAAACTTTACTTTCTTAATTTCAAATATGGATTGAACCCATAGCCACCGACAAAAAAAAACAAAATACTAACCTCTTTCAATTTAGGAAACGACATATTTTTAAAATCGTCTGCAGTGGACTTCTCGAACGGCATAACTTTTAAGTCTCCAACAACTACTGTACAATTTTGCAGTTTCTTCAACTTGAACATGTAGTTTAGATGCATATTGAAGCAAAATCCGTGATATTCCGTAGGTTGTTTGTTAAAAGTATAAGAAATGTTCACTAAAGTTAATAAGAACCTGAAATATGAAAAACAATTTTGGTAATTATTAGCTGACGTTGCTTCTTAGAATGCTAATATGTTTAATTTATAGCGTTCAGGTATTATAGTAGAGGTAAACGGTTTTTTATATTTTATTTACACCTCTTTCGAAATGTATAGTAAGAAGAAAGAACTTGTTATTAAGACACTGGGTTCTCGGTTTGTCTTCTGGATTCGAAATATTGCAGCTCGATTGCCAGAACTCGTCGAACTGTAAACGCGACAGGATGTGGATTCAATTGCCACTCGAGGAAATGAAATATTTAATATATTAATTTCTTCGCTCTGGTGTAAAGGCAAAGCGCGGCGTCGAGTTCCACCACTCAACACGCTATGCCTCCAAAATTCAACGAGAAATGGGGTACAGAGTATCTTAACACTAGGTTCCTTCTGCGTATCCTGCAGAGTGCGTGGTATAGCGTGAAGCTAAAAACAAAATAGAACTATCCTCAAGAGTTAAAACCACATCCAACGCGTGTCTGTACACGATTAGATTTCACATTATTAAATTGCACAACAAAATGAAACATTACCATACTACATATAATAAGGAAAGTAGGTCACTAGTATTTAAAATATTGATAAAAATAAAAGCTTCGTTCGAGTAGCGAGCTTACTCTTGACAAATATTAATTTAAAACACACGGGAACTTAATTCCAAATTGGAATATACTTGCAAATATTTTAATTGACGCTCACAATTAAAATGATCAATATTTTTTTTTATTTATATAATTAAAACTGTAAACGCCATTGTAAGTTCAATCCTCACACGTGTGATTTTTTTTTGTTATTCTCCTTTCTCCGCTCGATGGTAAATTAGAAAAAAAAAACAGAAATAAGTTTCAACCTATGGCTGAAAAGTGATTTCTTGTTACAACTTCTAATTAACATTTATAAATATCTAAGTTTATATATTCAGCCATTTAAAACATTATCATAGTCGATTCCACGAGACCTTTTGTCTCGTGGGATCGCCCTTTTGTCTTGTTACTTTTACCAAGAATATTTAACAAATATAGACATTAAATTATAATTATTGAACTTACTACAGACGTGGGACCTTAAAAACTGAATCACCATATTAAAAATAAATCATTGGTAAAAATTTAAAAAAAACTAAAAAAACATGCTTTATCGTCCACTAAAAAGCTAAACCAATTGCTACAATTATAAAATGTTCTCGGAGCTATAAATTATATGAAGTTAAACTCGAGTGGTTTACATAATAACCTATTAAAGAGTTCCAGTCTTCAGGTCATGAGCTTCATCATCAGGTCAACTCGATTAGATAGCATATTTATTGTATTGTCACCTATGCTACGTATAACTGCCAAGTTTCATATTGAAAATTTACATAGTTGAGGCAGTCGTTGCGCAGGGGCACAAGAACGCGACTGTAAACGTGACAGGTCATGGGTTTCATTCCCACTCGGGGGAATGATATATTAAATATTTTCTCGTTCTGGTACGAAGTCTCAGCGCGGCGTTGAGTTCCGCGACTCAAAAAAAGAGGGAAGTGTTAATGAAAAACCTAGCGTCTTAACCTCCTCAGTTCCCCAGGTTCTTCTTCCTACTCCGCCATGTGCAGGATAAGGCGTGAAGCACATAAAAAATACACAATTACAAGTCGACTTAATGAAAGCGTGTTAACTACGTTTAAACTAAGGTAGTTACATTATAAAGCAAATACTTAAGCATTCATTATAAAAATTATAAGACTATTAATCATGTTATTAAAAAAAACATTGCATTTACCAAATCAAGATGGTTTTCGCCATTTTACTCTCAGCTTCTTAACCCCAAATCTTTTATACTTCTTCTGTTTACGTATTATCGGACGTTTTCTCAAGAGAAATCCGAAAATTCTTAAATATATTCTAGTACTTTGAAAACACATTGCTTATGTTTCAACACGGAGTGCATATTTTAAGGAATATTATATATTTTGGAGAATACGACGAATCTTGCGAAATAAAATTTTATTTTATTAATATTCTAAATACTGTTATTATGAAAATTAGTATAAATACGTAAAAAATCCTTAAAAGCTTATCAATAATTATTATTATTCATTTGGTCTTGAAGGAAGAACAATAATTCCATAAACAATTAATAGGTACTAACTTTTTTTTTTAGATAATTTTAAAGTAATATACAAATATTACATATATTTTAAGAGCAAGATGCACATAAAATAAATAATAAATTAAAAAATATATAGGACATTATGGATAAATAATAATAATACCAAAATTATGGAAATTTGTTCAATATTCTAGTTAAATAATTATAAATCGATATTTAATTGTCAATCTTATTGTTTTGGATTACTATAGATATACACTATATCTACATAAATCACGAATAAAAAACATAACAAATTGTGGATATTATGAAAAATAAATTAATATAGAAATTTTAATATACAATAAAAGAAAATAAAATATTTTTAACTGACTAATTAAAATTAAATACTAATTTGCTTAACGTCTAGATATATATTTAATTCGCGCACTATAGTAAAACTAACTGTTATTGAAGGAATAAGGAAAATGTCACAAATTATTATCGAATCACCTCCACATGTAAAGCCACTGTACAGACTGACGGGTGCAAATTATTTAATTATTCCCGTGAAGATTCGATAGGTCCTAATTTAGGAGCTCGATCTCAAAAGGTCATAGATATACAGGGTGATGTGTAAACGCTTAATTCTTATTACTATCTTGTTTCAACATATCTGACTATATAACAAAATGGTGATGAATCTTTTCGTTGTCCAGATCTCGTTATTATTAAGAAATCGCGTATAAAACGCAAGATTGTATCAATATTCTTTTTTACGCCGTTTCCCGTACATACCAGGGCAGAGGGAATCTACTGTTACGACACTATGTTCTCATTAAGACACTTAGGCTCCCTACATTTCGATGAAATTTGGATGTATTGCGATTAGCGATAACACAACGTCGCGCTGACCCGTTACCAGAGCAAAAAATGAAGATATTAAATAGTTCATTCCTCCGAATGGAAATAGAACCCACAGCCGTTGTCCTTACAGTCGCACGGTTGTGCCCCATTTCCTCATTTATATATCTCTCTATTTTGCGCGGAAAGGAAAAAATTCGTATCGACACTAACTTTTCCCTGGGACAAAACCTGATATTTATACATTTAAAAAAAAAGATGGACAAAACAGTCTGAAATATTATATAAGTGCTCATTTTAATAAAAGATATGCTAACATTTTATATTTTCAACCATCTTCACGAATACAAATATAGCTTATACTAATTTTCCTATTTTCACATAAATACAAAATTGTGGTGTAATTTAATTTTCTAAAGAATAGAAAAACAATTTGCGCTGTCTGATGTTGAGTTAAGTTAAGTGAAAAACGAGTGGCAAGTTCTATTATCCTAAGCTTTTCTTTTCGAAAGTCTAGACAAAGTGACACTGAAAAATAATGTAAATATTTTCTTTATATTTGTAGAGATAATACATGTACAGGCATAAAAGCAAATTTATTTATGTATAAGTATGCTTTTAAATCAAAAAATATAGTTAAAAAAATTACTTTAAAAGAATAAAAAAAAGTTAAGGTAGCTTAGTTATTTAATATATAATTATGAAATTATTTAAATGAACTTATCATTATAAATTTCTGTTTTATATATGCAAATTGAAGATTAGCATATATAAAACAAAAAATGCATATAATTTTAAATAGATGTAAATTTAAAAACATAGTATTACGTAAGAAATATTTATATAAAATATTTATATATACAATTAGATAAAAAGATAAATAAAAACTAACCAATTAGTATGAATTTATTTTAGCAATATTACAATATATAATACAAATGAACGCAACATTAAAAATAAAATATATTCAAAAGGCAGTTTGCCATATAACCGTTGCCTTATGACGAAATAATCATTAAAACTAATACACTTCATACATGAAAGAATAGTTAATTAAAACTTCCGCTTTATATATCAATTTTCTTATCATTGAAGTGATAATGGGATCTTAACTTTTACATTATGTTTTAAATATCAATTTCTATGTAAAATTTCGTAGAGCGAAGTGGTAATAAAACAGCCTGTATAAGGGGCGCAGGTCAAGTGGACTTAACGAGTAATATTGCATTTTGTGCTCGGATATACGACGTTTAATGCATACTTTAAACAACGTGTTTTTGGTTGGACGGCATTTTTGGAACTTGAAATGTTGGATATTTGTTTCCGTAATATAGAAATGATATAAAAAAGTGATTGATGAGTTTTTGAATAGAAATGTAGAACTTGTACCAATAGGCTTATGTTACATATCATAGCTACACTTTGTATCCCGCGTACGGTGTATGTAGTACGGTGTATGTAGTATGGTGGAAAGTAGCCCTTCTACGAGTTGCGGCATTAAGGTTACGTGATCCGTAGGATTTCTGGTACTGGGAAGAAAAATATATATGAAAATTATTTTTTTCGTTTTCAGATTCGAAATCAGATTAATAAAAGCAAACTATCTGGATTACATTTTTATTTTTTTACTGAATTGAGCTAATATATTTGAATTATAAAGAAAGGAAGAACTTTCTATGAATTAATGGAGACGTGTAAGATACATTTCAATATAAACTTTAAAAGAAATACTGTCGACTATTGTAAATACCGAGGGCCTTTTTTGTTGCTGGCTATATTGTCTCTTAAATTCGCAAATGTAAAATAACTCAAATAAATAATTTACGTACGGCATGTGTATTGCCAAAATTCTGATTAATATTGGGCGCAGCTTATATTACAGTATAATAATTTATAATAATTTAACTAAATATAACAATTTCTCGGAATTTCTCGGATTGGGAATTGAACACATAAACTGTTTCACTGAACAATATTAATAAATATTTTTCTCCCCTAAGTGTGGATTAGTACTTTAAAAATGTAAAAAATATGTAATCTTTTTTTTTTATTTGATTTAATTTTACATATTAATTTCTGTTCACTTCTATCAAACGATTTTGTTGCCGCATTTTTTTAGGTCGTTTTGACAGAGACAGGTTAGTGATAATTTTCTCCTTCTCGAACGAATTGGACTATTGCTGTCATGTTCTTCATAAGTCTGGTAGACAGAAGTCTACGTTTTGCCGATGACTTCCAATTTACCTATCATTTGTAGTGTTTGTTTTGTGTTCAGCAAACTTTTATAATAAAAGAGATAATTTACCGTCACCCAACACCCTTGGGCCCTACTAAAGTTCTCTCACATTTTATTAGAGAAAAGAGCTAAATTACCAAAAATATTTCTCTTCCCACCATTGGCTACCTTTTACCTGTTAAACCACTGGTTAGGAGAAATGACCTGAATGTGGATGTGTTTTGTACAATTTTGTTCTTTTTTTACTTCATATATTGTTGTTTTGTTTTAATTTATATATTGTGAATAATTTCGTGAACAAGGTTCTCTATTTAAATTTAAATTTAATTTTAAATTTTTAAAATCTCTATTTAAATTTAAATTTTTCGTTTAAATTTAAAACGTTTCATCGTTTTAAATTTAAACGAAGAGAGAACCTCGATGCAAAATACGCCGAAAAATAAGTCAATTCAAAATCATATTTATAAAAACAAAGAAACATCATTAATAGTCGCAATGTGGAATGCTTTTATGGAAATACAGGCTTAAATTAAAAGTTTGATTACTGCACTTTCTTAATTTTTATAGATCAAGACAAGAACCTTTTTTTGAACTCCGGGCTTTTGCTTTGGTGCCAGAGCGAAGAAATGAAAATATTAATAAATAATAATTCATTCCTTCGATTATGGATCGGACCTACAAACATCGTGTTACACTCACACCCTTAAGCCCCTGCGCCACGACGGCGTCAAAGACTTGTACAATACATCAACACAATATGTGTTATGTATCTACATAATATGTGTTATGAGATCACTAATTCACACATATGGTTACATATCCACACTCCGCATTTGTGTGGATTACACACGTACTCTTATGATCACCGATTCACAAATGTGATTACACGTCCTGAATTTAGATCACCGGTCATATGTGATTACAGTGGCAGATTTATCATCATCAGCACTTACAAGAAAAACCTTGGTTTAGGAAAAAAACCAACCTCATGCATTCATTTCCAAACCCGCAGTTCTTCCTAAAGATTTTTGGTAGAACCAGATTTTATATCATTATGGTTAATTCTTCATTACGAGAAAAAAGAACATAAAAGAAAAGATTGAAAAATTACTTAAGATAAACCTTTTTTGCATAACGTCGAAATGGATAAAATAGATTGCGTATTACGATAACATCAATCATTTCACCAGCAATTGCCCGAGTTTATTATTCTTTACTCTTTATAAATGCAATAATGATATTTATTTATGTTTATCAATGGTAAAATATTTATCAATTGTAATAAAAATACATAACTATGTTTTTATTGGCTTAAAATATATTCAAATTCATTATCAATTATTGTGGAAGGGTGGCCAAACTACATGATAATGTCTCAATCTGCCGTGCTGCTGAATTTACATGTTATTAAATATATTAAAAAATAATATTTTATTACAATATAACTTTCTTACTTACTCAAACTTAGGTTTCTTACCAACAAACATGTTCTTAATACATAAAGCGTCTCGTATATATAAAAAATATTAACAAATCTTTTGTAACATTTAAATAAAAAAATATGGAAAAGTGAGTGGTAAGAGAGGTAGAGGGAGACCTCGGTTGACCTTCGAAAA
>DWAP01003033.1:0-12563 GCA_018230625.1 Heliconius eleuchia
GGTTATTTAATGAAATGTGACGAGCTTGTTTTTAATTTATAAACCTCGAAAATCGAATTTTTCCACATTGACGCGATAGTTAAAGAACCTAATGACAAGACTTCTTTCTTCATTTTCTAACAAGTTTTTCTAACAAGAGATGGGAAATTATAATAATTCACTAACTCGAGTGGAAATCGAGTTCACAAACAACGTGTTTGCATTCTGACTTTATCAAAATGCGCCACGATGGCCTTTATACAGAAAATTTGAAGATTTAGGAGTTGTAATGAATTACATAACTCACTAAGACTATACCATTATAGTGTAAAAACAACTTATTTACAAAAGTAATAAAATTTATTAATGAATTGAAAACAATTTATTTTTAATAATTAATTTGGACCTTCGTTAATAAGAATGTGTGGATATTTGAATAAAGTTTTGTAAAAAAACTCAAAAAAAAATACATTTTGAAAATATAACATAAACAGCTGACTATACAAAAGTGCACCATAATATTTTCTTTTATATAACAAAATGAAATCCAAATACAAAGCGCACTAAGACTATTGAGTGTCGATACATCCGAGAGGCAAGCGTGTGGTTAAAATTGCGCGTGCGAATAACCACTTCCCACGCGTGTTCAAGGACTACCTACAACTCAGGAGGATACACAAAACTGCAAAACGCTGCGACTAAAATTAAAAAAAGTGAAACGTTTCTGGTTTTTTTACACTCATATATACTTTAAGGGTTAAACATATTCATGACTAGCTGAATCTGGTCTGTAAGAAATTCTTCAAGAATTCTTATTTACAAAAATTTATTTGACTTGACATCTGTTAATGTATCTAAAGTTTTGAAAGCTCAATTTGATCCACTGAAATATTGAAAATTGAATAACGTTTTCAGTTCTGGTGGTAATGAAATTGTATATAATCGATTTGTTGTTAACACAAAATGATGGTCTAACAAAAAGGCGAATTACAAATTTTGCACAGTCCAACTAACATAGGTACCAATGAAAGGGCTTGATTTGTGAAATGTAAACCATAAAATAAAAGCTTATTTTCGAAAAGGTTTCTTTTTTAAATAATATTTTATTATTTTAAAAAATAATAAAAAATAATATTATTAAAGGAAGAATATATCTTATTTCTTTTTCTTATAATATAATAAATTCACTTTCACAACATGTTTTACAATGAAAGAGTGTTAGATTTAGACGTTTAAGATCATTGCGTGCTAGGTAACAGATCTAAAACGCGACTTTTGAAGAAATTATAATACAAACAATTTGTTCTGACGATATTTGTTAAAATCCGTGTAAAAAAAACTACAATTGCCGTTTTTCATATAATAAAGTAGTATGAAATACGAATAATAACAGAATTGAATAACTTAGTATAAAACTTGAGATCGTGGGTGGTATATTTAATACATTCTTTAAATAGCTGAAGTAAACTGGAATCTAACTTCTAAGACTCTATTTACTAGTATTTTTATCATCAATTCATCTTACTAATGATTACCGGTTTGTGCTCTAACAAGTCGTTGTAATTCTATCATCACCTTAAGTTAGTGTAGCTATGAAAATCTGCTTAAACCTTTCGTGATTTTATATTTTGGTACACAATTTTTTATTCAAACTGATTTAAATATTAAGTGAATATAATTATTGATTAATTCAAGTAAAAAAAATCAAGCATTTATTATAAAAAAATAAAAAACATTATTCGTATTTTAAAGATTTATTCATACACTAGAAATAGAGGCACACTGTCTCTACAGTGTTTTTTTACCTGAAATAACAATGATAAACATCTTACTAATTTTTTTACGAAAGACAATTCAAGCTTTAAGCATTTTATTGGTTAACATCTAAATATTAAACATACCAAACTTAAAAATGATATAATTAATTTAGTAACCTAAATAAAAACTATAAGCGCGAAAGGTAAGACGACCTTATCCACCCATAATGTAATTAAGCTTTACTTTAAACGTCTTAATGCAGTTGCTGTTAACAGCTGTTTACATTTGCATAAAAAATTGATAAGAGAAGAACGAATTAAAGTTAACTTGTATTGGGTTTCACTGCAAGTGATATTAATTGGATGATTTGATATCTGAAACGATACGATTTTATCGTTTAAAACATTAAGATATATTAAGATTTCATTCGGTTATAATATTAATTTACCGGTTCAATTACTGGTAAAAACAGGTTAATTTAATGCACAGTAATTAATAATTTTGTATATTAATATTTTCTGTACTAGGTACATATCATATTTACATGATTGTACAGGTAGTTTTATGTAGGCTATATTGTATGAATATTTATAGAATTCATTTGGTTATCAAACTAAATAATGGTACAACTTTAACATGTGTGTCTTGTTTGTTGCAAAACAATACAAATAGAATATTTTACATATATAAATATTTATTTTAGCACAATATTCAAATATTACTCCTGTCTATTTAGAGAACTAAAATTAGTAACAAATTAGTCTTTTGACTTTTTATTTAATGGAAATTATATGATATTGTCCGTTGTCATATTTTGCGGAATAAATGAAAATATAATATCATACCATGCCGTTCTTTACTTCCTGACTATTCACATATTGTTAATTGCGAAACTCGAACTCCAATTTCCACCTAAAAAAATATTAATAATTAAACTAAAAATATTATTTTCTGTTAATTTAAAAATTCTACTAGTCCCAATAACATCAGGAAAACCAGAGTGTAATGTATGAGAATGATATACAAAATAAAATAAAAACCCATCACACTTTTTTAGCTCACTTAAACTCCCATATCATCCCATGCATAGCTGTATTTGTTCGTAATTCGTTCCATAGCATGACGAATAAGTCGGCGCTTGTCGCGAACGCTTGCGCAACTCCACACCGTCTCATTAGGTACGGACGTTGTTCATGTTACGTACTAAAACTGTGAATTTAGGTATCAAATAAAATGAATATTTAAAGAGCGAAAAGTTAATAGTCTAGTACATGTCGATAACATAAAAATTAATAATAACATTATTTTTGTACCAAAGTATTAATAACAATAAAGTACTACATACAAATACAAGTTCACGTTTTTTGAAATGAAACTTAGTTTAAATTATAAAAGTATCTAATTCGTATTGTTTCGAAGATTTAGTTTCTTATAAAAAATACTGATGTACATATTCTTTAAGTAATATGATTTCTACTATACTATCATAAATCATTGGTGTATCTCTCGCATATGATATGTGCATTTAATAGATACATATATTTTTTAATTTGTATCTAAGTTAAAAGTTTTTATAGTCCCACTCATAATGTTGAGCTAATTTTGTACCCACGAGATAAAGTACCGTACTGACAAAAAGCGGGGAAGTGATGCCACTAGAAGGGTGAGATTTAACAAAATAACGAGTGATTTTTGCTTTTCAGCTTACCCATTATGTAAGTGTAAAATCTGAACTCGTGCGCAATAATGGTCGCCATTTGTTGATTATTACAAGCATAACTGCGTGCCGTGTGCCAATACTAGTGTTATTTATTACATATACTTTTTTAGGGCCGTCGTGGCTTAGGGCGCAAGGTTGTGAGTTCGATCCCCACTTGAGGGAATTAATTATTATTTATTAATTTTTATCACCAAGGCAAACCACTCCGCCACTCTTAACACGCAATGCCTCAAAAAATTCGGTGGAGTGTTTCAAGATTCAAACTCATCGAATTATATACATTGCTATTTTATTTACGTCCAGAAAATGTTATTTTCGAAGCTTTATGACTTTTTCGTTCGATCTCCATTTCGTGCACAAATTATTTTCATTTGCTGGCTCTGGCAACAAGGGAAAGCGAAAGAACATTAGAAGGGAAACGGAGAACGAAGTGTCTTACCAGGAGGTTCCCTCTGCCTTGCTTCTCCGTGTGAGGTATATATATATAGCGTGAAGAAGTATATTTAAAATTAAATAATTATTTACACAATATATGAGCATAATAAACTTTAATACGCCTTTAACAATATGCTACTTTGTATTTTATTTAAATTGAGTCCGTATTTTATTACTTTGGCAAAAGCCTTACTATTGACCGCTCATAATTTGCACCTGCGTCTTCCATAACAATTCAGTTTAGTGCCAACTCGACAAATACTTATATTCGTATTGTATTATATTATATATGTATTATTATAATCGCCTGTACAGTTAGTTCCATTGCTAGGCAAATGTTCAGTTCCACCTTTTTTGCCTCTTTAGTTAGTTATTATATTATATTCAGATAAATCACTATTCATGTTGTAGGTACATATGATTTTTAATATACATTTTGTATTTTAAGCACAAACCATACCGGGACTGTAGTGCTAAGACACTCCGCCAAATAAAAATGTAGATTAATTTGTTACTATACAATTGAGTAAATTTATATATTTATATAGTTTAAGATATGCTTGAAATAAATTCATCAAATCACATCTTTATTAAGCTTTATTATTCCAGATGGGGCCTAGAAACACCGAGTATATTATTTTGGCACCGGGCCTAGTGTCAGCCATAATTTCCACCTGCGACTCTCGTGTCAATTCGCAATGGTGCCAAACTGATAAAATGTTTATATTGTAACAAATATACTGCTTATCATTTTGTTATTGTTGATGTAAGTTAAAATGATTTAATTAAAATTACAGAATTTGAAATAAATGTGTTGAAAATAAGACAATTTTTGTTTTTAATATGTTTTTCGTAAATGGATTTATTGGTTTAGGACTTAGGTAGAAGAAACCTAATATTAGGATACTTGATTCCCCATTTCTCATTTTTTTAATGGAAAAGACAAGACTAAAGAGCTTACGGGTCACCTGATGGTAAATAATGTGTTAAGATACTTCGTCCTCCGAGTTCTTGAGGCAAAGTGTGGCGTTGAGTTCCACCACTCAACACGTGAGTGTGGCGTTGAGTTCCACCACTCAACACGTGAGTGGTGGAACTCAACGCCACACTTTGCCTCGACATCAGAGCGAAAAAACGAAAATATAAATGTCAATAAATATTTCATTTCCTTGAGTGGGGATCGAACCCACAACCAGTCCAATATATTATTTTGCATTCCCGCGACTAGAAATCGGCTCCGGAAGATATGACCTGTCAATAAAACTAGTTTTCTCCTTTCTCTGTTCACTAAGAGCTTTGCATACTAAATGACGGAGCTTAACATTTGTCATCTTATCAAACCGGTGACTTAACAAACTTTCAACCACCGCGTTGAGTTAAATAATACGTTATATTATATTTTTGCTCAGAATAAAAATCTGTACATAATTAATTTACTTAGTAGCTATAACACTAATTCATGCCCATTGACTACCAACAGATATATTCTATTAATGCTTCTGTATATATATTTTGAAAGCAATAAGAGACGCCTCTTAATTGAACAAGACGGAAGAGGAATCAAAGGGAATGATTCCCTTTAGGGGGCCTCTCTGAGGGTAGGACGTGATGCGTGTGCAATATAATTTAGGGGACTTAAATATCTGGCTAGAAAAAAAAAACTTTGTACAAAAGATAAACATTTTCAGTCAAACGTTTAAGTTAATGTAATAAGCCTCGAGCAAAGTGCTGTGAAACTAATTGTTTTTATTTGGTTTTCATAAAAGATAGAAATATATGGAATTTTCTTGCTTAAGTTAATTATAAAATAATTTGTTTCTTTATTCATTTACTTTTTTGTAAATCCTATATATGTAGGTACATATTTTAAGTTTAAGTTAATTTTCTCTATAAATATAAAGAATATTTAGAAATGATTATATAGATTTATGTAAATTATTGTAAGCACAGAATTTCCTAAATGAGTTTTATATTTTACATATTTTTAACTTTCCGTTGTATCTCGTATATATGGGTGGACTGTTAAGCCATTTTTTTACCCACGCGGTGCTCAATTTTCAGGCCATTGCGTTTTGTGTGTTCTTGTCACCAAAGCGAGGAAATATGATTACTTCATATTGAGAATCGAATCCTTAACCATCGTGTTTACAGCCAAACCACATTCTATACGACCTTCTGCAAATAAAACATTCAAATAATCATCATACAAATATGCCTTCTCCTTTGACATTTCGTTTCGTGCTCCAAATTAATTCATAGGTCAAAACCGTATGGCAGAGATGCCATAGCAAAAGAGTACCGTCTAAGATTGTGCCTAAAATTGCTTTATGTAATTTGTAGAGGGGCCGGACGCATCCATCTTATGGGGTGTAACGCCTTTAAAGTAAATCAACCGAGTTATATCGTATTGCGAATTTGGGGAAAGGATAAGTGTAATGCTAGTTGTTTTGGATGTTTTCTTTTGATTTTGGCTTTCTGTTTGAGAATCTCTATTTTGGATATTTTTTTAATCTGATATTCGTAATCATGCAATGATAAAGAGGACTGTGGAGAACAGAGTATTTTGACACTGGGTTCTTTCTGCCTACACTGCTAAATGCGCTACGAAGCGTGAAGCTATAAATAAATTTAAAATGTAGTCTAATTTGTTTAATGTTGATATAATTTTTTTGACAGTTTATTCATTTATACTACAATTTCCCTCTTTTAAAACAGCTATTTACACGAAGGATTTTTTGTAGTAAGGTTAACTAAATTCTTTAATACTTACTTGAAATATTTTTTACTATATATTACAGCGGGGTAGGCATTTTCCGCCGAATTTTGGAGACATTACGTATTGAGTGGCGGAATGGAAATATAAATTTAAATAAATATTTCATTTTCTTGAGTGGGGATCGAACCCACAACCGTCGTGTTACATTTACACTCTTGTGCCCCTGGGTCACGTCGGCCTCATGATTTATTTTGAATTATTTATTTTAAATAATAGGGAAATAGTGTTGCATAATGCACTATTATTTGTAAATTGTATACGACCCGTACAATTCAGCTGACAATTACTCACGAGATAAACGCAGTTAACCACAAATAAAATTGACATATTATTACAGCCCAAACTGAATTAATAATAACTTAAATATAAACATTTGAAGGAAAGCGCCAAAAATGCTTTCGAATACCAAAATTATATACACATCCATTAATATCATTGCGTTACCCAACTTAACTATTTTACAATGTATAAGAAAATTCTATTCAATCGAGTACACTTACGTATTCGTTCATATTTATGTTACAGTAAAATGCTATCAGGCGTAATGTAATATTGTTAATTTACATATATTTTCTATAAAATTTACATGAGGAATAAATGAATTGCGGTCGAGTAGATATTATGTTAGTATACACTGATGTATACAAGATGTAGTGGATGTAACAATTTACGCCTACATTTCGAGAGAAGAATAAAACTTAGCTGGGCTGGTCACGACATTGTGTTGGGGCAGTTTGCTTTTAAACTACTCAATTATATATGGTTCATTACTGTTTGTAAGTGTGAATATTTAACGTAGATCTTCTTTAATATTTTCTCAACTTTAAGAGAATTTAGAGGCGTGTTACTGAGTTTTTTTCTATTTTCAATTATTATAAAAAACATTGTAAAATCTAATGCAGCAACAATAGCTACAGTAGATGTCTTTACTATATTTTACTATGTGATAGAAAATTGTTACATAAAAAGTCAAAGTAATATAGTATAGTTGTATTTTTTTACTTATTAATCAAAGGGATTAAAAAAAAAATACCTTCACCTGAAATTGCCGGTTTAATTGATGGTAGATGTAAAAAATTAAGTTAAGTTATTTTTTATAATTTAACACAATGTATTTCTAAAAAATATAATAATAATAAAATTTAAATAGGTTTGTAGTACAAAAATATTAATTACAACTAGTAGTTCATGAATTGCAGTTGCTTTTTCATTTCCTTTATTGCTCTACAATGAAACAATAAAATTTTATGTCCATGTTCGTGTAATTTACCTACTTTCATCGGGTACAGTTTTGCAGAATTTATAAAACTTTTGTGTTTATTAGAACAAATAAAATTTATGTAGAAATAACATTAGTAAGGCCAGTCGTGGCTCAGCGGCACAAAGTGTGACTGTAAAACCGGCTGGTTGTGGGTTCGATCATCTCGAGGAGATGAAATATTTACTTAACTTTATATATATTTCCATTTCTTCGCTCTGGTGTTCAGGCAAAGCGCAATGCCTCCAGAACTTGGCGGAAAGTCTTGTCTTAACACTAGGTTCCCTCTGCCTACCCTGCTGTGTGCGGGACACAGCGTGAAGCTGATTTAATGATTTCATTTATTTATTCTTAAAACAGACTAGTTTTAGATTTTTTTTGGTTCTCGCATCATCTCATAAATTATAGGTATAAAGAGTTAAAAAGAATGTAAGAGGAGATTAAAGATATTCTGTTCTCTGTCTTGTGGCGCAATTAGACAAATTTCGTGTTAAGTGACGAAATTCAAATACAGCACGTATTTCGCTGATAAAGAAATGAAAATAAATAATTTATTTCCTCCAGCGGAGATCGAAGCCACAACTATCGCATTTACGTCAAATTGCCTACCACAATTATAATTTCCAAGGCTGTTGTGGCATAGCGGTACAGCGTTTTACTGTAAGCACGACGGTTTGGGGTTTGATTCTTACTGGGAAAAAAGTATTCTTTACATTTTCCCGCTCTGATATAGCAAGACAAAGCGCGGCGTTGCGCACCATCTCACAACACACAATGTCTTGACATTTGGTGATAATAGGGGAACGGGTTATTTTAAAACTGAGTTCTATTTGCCTTCTATGAACCAAAAAAAGAAATGCGACTATGTGTATGACAAAATTAATAATAAATAAGCCCTCTTCATTTCACAGACGACTTGAGAGTCTTGAAGACGTGCTCTATCACACCGATATATCGTAAAACTGTGATATCTTTAATAATGCAAACATTTGTTTATATTTTAAAAGGAACTAATATTAACTCAGGTTTTCATTTTTAAAATTATATTACATCTTTATATTTGTTTTTTATTAAATGCATTTTATTTATTTTCTGTATTCCTGTAAAATGGAACTATTTATTGATAAATGTTTAATATCATAATTATATTAGAGGCCATCGTGGTGCAGGAGCACAAGGGTTTGACTGTAACGTGACGGTTGTTGATTCGATCCCCACTCGGGGGAATGAATTATTATTTATTAACATTTTCATTTGCCATTTAACACGAAATGCCGCGAAAAGTTGCACGGAGTGTCTTAACAATAGGTTCCCTTTGCCTACTCTGCTGTATGTATACAGTGTGAAGCTGATTTTTTTAATATAAAAATTACATAAGATTGTACTCAAACTACGAAACGTGGAAGTAATATAGAAATAGAAGAAATTCTTAGTGCGTATGATTAATATTTTGTCTACTTATTATAAACTAATGTTTCACTCACATAGACGAAATGATTATTGCAATTTCGTCATTTTAATGCAATTATTATGTAAAAATTAGTTAAACGCATATCTGTCAACAGCCGTACTTTTGTTTTGTATTTTACTATACTATTTTAAAATTATTAAGTAAAAAATTTGAATAATTAAATATTTAAAATTTAAAAAATATCAAATAGACAACAACAAAGAGACTTTTTCTAAAACTCAATTATCTACATCTAATTAGCAATCAAAAGGTTGGGAGCGGCTGCATTGCGAATTAAACTGAGCCTATAAAACTGAATGCATTAAACATAACGCAAATCTAGCAGTAATTACGGTAGTCACGGCTGTATAAGTTTTCATTAATTGCTAAATTACACACCTAGTATTTATGTTGGTTTATAGGCAGGTCTATCGACAAGAGGACTAGTTTATTGGGACTGTTTCCATTCACGTTGGGACTTATTGAATTATATATTATATGACTTTGTGAGATAGTTATAGTGTTTTAATACTAAGTTCTTTTTGCCTATTCTGCTATGTGCAGGATACAGCGTGTATCTAAAAAAGTAGTATAAGTAATTGATGACTTATAAGTTCACGTAATATCCCTCATATAGCAGAGTGGGTAGAAAAATCTAGAGAATCTTTTACGACACTCTTTTCTCCGTTTTCCATCTGAATTTGAATCGACTTATTTCCGTTATATTAAGAATAGTTTTGATATAGACATTTTATTTTTATTTCGTAATCAATGAAACGATATTGAATTAATGAAAAAATAATATAGTATAAGTATGTATTAAGCATTTATTAACTATGAAAATCATATTAATTGCGATTTCAACGGTTTCATAAAGCTTTTGAAATTATAAAAATATAATTTCGATTGGGATGAAAAATTATATGTTAACAGGTCCTCGTCCACATCTTTGTATACGTGGACTTTTATACGTGAAACGGAAACTTTCTTCTTCATGCTTTGTATTTCCATTCCACATACGAGTACTTACTTGCCAAATTTCTGCGTACTTCGCGTAATTTCGACTGCGTGTTATTTGTCAGTCACCCAGCATAGGAAGAGCTGAATATACATATGTATATAGACCAGAAAAAAAATTTTTGTCATTTTTATACAGACAAACTGATTAAATATTCTTTGGGAATGTAGGTAGACGCACTATCAATATATTGTCTAAATAAGAAGAAGGATTCCAAGGCGCAATCCGAACATGTCGAAGACAGTTACGTTTGATGTCACTGACGTCTTCATTCCCGTGATTCTTATTTCGGCTCGTTTAACAACTCAAACGCGTATTAAGGCCTAGTCTACATTATAAGGAAAACGAAATAATCACTGATATAATTATAAACATTATATATATAATAATAATAAAAATAGACATCGTTCTTGACATAAATTATATATTTTAATTTTATGTAAGATTTATATAAGAAAATGCTCTGATAATGAGGAAAATCGTAGCGTTGAGTTTCAATATTGAGTTGAGCAATTTAGTTTCAATATTGAGTATTGAATTTCAATGTCTCCAGAATTCAGTGCAAAGTGGAGAACGGAAGTGTCTTAAAGATAACAGAGTGGTTTAACATTAATTATGTTTATTGTTATCATGTTCCCTCTGCCTACTTCGCTATGTTCAAATAGCGTGAAGCTAAAAAAATAAATCATCATATAATTGGGTATCTATGTGAAATTAGGTAAATGCGCGACCACAAAGACAGCGCTACTCCACCACCAGTAGCTTCTTTTTTATGGGAGTAAGATAAAATTTCTGAAATTAATTGAAGTTATTGCAATTATAAGTGTAAAATATCTTTATTAAAACGATTCAAATAAATTACTTACATTAATGTTTAATTGTTTTTAAGTTACTAAAAATAATAAAATATTATCAATATAGACTATTTAATTATTTAAACAGTGTAAGCCAAGCTTAATGTCGAGATGTTTGCGCAAGCGATGTCAATACGATAAGCCCACAGGCTTTAGATGTTTGTTCATTTGATTGAAGATTAAATAAATTGATGGTGTCTTAAAATTTTAAAACCATTTTTGTGTCTTAATTAATTACTACCGAACACGGACGCTGACTAAAATTATAATTATGATAAAATTATAAGAAACATTTTAATATAAGGAATGGGTTTTTAGTTAAATATTATAATACAAAAATAATTTAGTGGTAAGGTGTACTGGACATAGAATAATTTTGGCTGGGGCTTCGCTGGCATAGACTATACGATTATTTTTGGCGTACAAAAATATGATTTTACAATATCACATTACAAATCCTTTAACTAGTCGATTTTTCTATATGTCTTTTAAAAACTTAGTATCTTTAGTAATTTAAAAAATACGCGTACGTTTCAACTGAATCATTAACTTTGACGGCATGACATTTTGTAAGAGAATGGAAGAAAATTATATGCGATTTCAACCATCGGGTACAATAAATTTACTCATCAATTTTATTTATTGAACAAGATTGCAGGTTCCCAAACCGGAAACGGTATTTATTAAGCGTGTAGTCTTTTACTTGAAATCTTTTGACAGAAAATTCAATCTTAAATATCTTTTACAAAAAGACGACGGTTCTAGGTTCAATTTTTATTCGGGTCAAGAAATTATTTTCATTTAGCCATTCGCACACATTAAGTTTCGGTACACTATATATCTATCTAAATATCTCAATATGATCTATCTAAGAAAAGTCAAACATTATAATTTCTAAGCAAACCTTAATAAAAACTGGAAAAAAATATTAAACATTGGAGAAGAATATTAAGGACATGGACCTAATTGGATATACTATCATAGTAGTTACTAAATTACGCCGGCCTGCTTATCAGATTGTTAGGCAATGTGACCTAGATGTGAAGATGAAGTTAATGATGAATTTTAAACAATATTCTTAAATAGTAATTTACGGAATATATTTATGCTAACGATTACTTATTTAAAAAAAATAAGTGACTTACATCTGTGTGTTTTGGACCCGGGCGTGGCGCAGTCGCACAAAGTGTGACTTTTTTTTGACGCAAACAAGCGTGCGGGACATCTGATGGTAAGTGATTACCGCCGCCCACGACCCGTGCAACTCCAGAGGAGTTACAGGTGCGTTGCCGGCCTTTAAGATGGGTTGGGCGCC
>DWAP01003034.1:0-12562 GCA_018230625.1 Heliconius eleuchia
TAAGTAAATATTTCATCTCCTCGAGTGGGGATCGAATCCACAACCAGTCGGTTTTTTAATCACACGTTGTGCCCCTGCGCTACGACTGACCTCAATGTATTTTTTTTTATAAAATTTCAAGTTTTATATTAAACGGTAAAGTGTAAGGGTTCCATATCAATTTCAGTATGAAATACAACTTATAAAAGACAACAAACTTAATTTTGCTGACGTATGCATTAATTTTGTATCAAATTACAAATATAAATTTTCAATGATTTTTTTAAGGATCAAAAAATTACAATTTTATAGGTAAATTTGAAATTTTAAGTTTTTTTTATAGTAAGTTCTCACTTCTTACTAAATTTCATAATTGAAAATCTACGAAAAGTACTCTATAAGTTTCATACATACAAGCTTAACTTTTTCTTTCTTACAAGGTACCCAACACTTGGATATTTACCATTAATTTCACCGTAAATCTCCCCGCGGTCTTACATAAACGGTTGAACAGACATACAGACGGGCAGAAAAAATATCCTATAAAGATTCAAGATACAAAATTCTAAAATTAGTAAAATATGTTTTATTATTCAACATATTATCAATATTTTCTTATGACCAGATGCTAAGAATATAGGAGCAAAAAAAATATTTAATGCAAGTTAAAATATTATATAATATACCTTATATTGTATCTAGTACTAAAGTACTACAAACTGTCTCTACAAAAGAAAAAAGCTAGATACTTTTCATTTTGCGTAGGTATATCCCGTTCCGTTGTCATAAAAAAATGAAAGTGAGAAACGAATGATGTAACTTAAAATCATGTTTTCTCCTGTCTTGAGAAAACGCTGCTTAAGTTTAGTTTCAGGGAAGCTAAGGTACTTTAACTTAGAAACTAAAAGTTAAGCAATCTATCAAACCTAAATGCTAATATGTTAATAAACTCAAATGCATTATTCTGAACAATCAAAAAAAAAAAAATTTTTTATTTTTTTTTTTTCAACTTTGTCTACTCGATTTCCGCTTAATAAGCAAACTCGTTTTAGAAACCAGATCGAGTCCTTCAAAATTATTTTGTAGTTTTGAAAAATTGAGAAAAAACTGAACTGGTTAGCGTATTATTATTATGTAGAATAAATTGTTATTATTTTTATATACGACGTTAGCCACAATCGTAATTTATTCAGCCGCAGTGGGTATTTTTTTCTAAAATGAATAAAAACATTCTTTATGTTTTAAGTAGAAAGTAAAATAGTGAACGTAGTGTCATGACACTGGATTTTCTCTACCTATCCTGGTATATGTGGGAGATGAATGAAACTAATGTAGCACGAAAAAAGAATTTCATAAAATTTCTAATGTAACGGGATTTTACTTGTCCACTTGAATTTCATGCACAGTTCAATTCATGTTCATGCACACTAAATCTTAGTGTTAAGGCACTATGCCCATAAATACTTCCGTTTCCCACTATCCACCGAATTATGGAGATATTGCATGTTGAATGGCGGAACTCAACGCCGCGCTTCGTTACCAGGGCGGATATATGGAAATTAATTTGCAAATAGTAATTTGAAAATGTGAAATGGTGCACTAAGCTATGCTGTGTTAGTCTTGATTACGTTTTATACTCTTTTTTATTTAGCCTTTTCTTGATCAGTCAGCGAGACCTGTATGACTGTAACATTGTAAGTATGCTAAGCACAAGGTCTCAACTAAACTACAAATAGAAAAATATTTTTATTTCAAATATTTGTACCTACTAATAGCTAAATGTTAGTTAGATAAAACACCGTATGTATTTTTTAACGTAGATTCGCTACTTGTGTACTCGCACCTCTTTAAGGGTTCCCAAGAACCCCACGCCGCGAGGGTCGGTCCCACTCTGTGTTTTAAAAAATTCTAAACATTTTTCTTTATTCTTTTTTTTATAGCTTCACGCTATATTCCACGCATAGCAGGATAGGCAGAGGCAACTCGGGATCCTAGTGTTAAGACACTCCATTCCCGAGGATCCATGATCTCTCGAGTCATTGCGTATTGAGTGACGGAACTCAAAACCTTTATTTACATTTAAAATAAATGTAAAAACATATATTCATTTCTAAATCTAGACTGAAATGTTTCATCTAGTCCTATATGAGTTATAAATACCTCGAAACAAAGGACTATAAGCAATTAGCAAACCACTCGACAAAATACATAGTCTCTCTTATATTATAAATCACGATTTAAACCAACAACATTTTTAACGTTTATTTTATTTTATTTCGTGTAATTTGGTGTAGGTTATTGCACTTCAGTGTCGGCATTTACTCATTAACGAGTTCCTTGTCGATATATATTTTTTTATTTTTATATTACTATACAATGTAAGCGGAACCGTAGTTGGTGAGAGTTCAACTATTGTCATAGAATAAATAATTTATAAAAGTTGCATTAAATAATTAAATTAATGATTGTAAATATATATATCACGATATATGATATCGTAATTTTTATTTTTATCATTTATAAAAGAAAAACTAGACACAAGCAAAGAAAATCTGGATAGGAAATAACTTTAGGCATGCATATGTACATACTTACATAGACGTTTCTATTTTTTTCAGCTTCATAATGTTTTCCGCGCTTAGTAGGATAGGCAGAGACGAGAGAAAGACAATTCATTCTACATTTTCTACTTGAATAAATTATGTCTAAAGCGGTTACGATCTCTACGGTACCACTGCGCCGCTATGGCCACTATGTGTTTTTTCTAGCAACAGATTTTTTATTAAGGTAGCTTATATGTAAGAGTAAAAATAAATTCATTTCTTGCAATATATAAACAAACATACATCAGAGATAAGTAATAAACACATCGTCTTAAAATTCAAATTGTTTAATTTTTTGAATTTTCTTTCTTTGTAATGTAAGTTCCTATTTCTTGAAAATCCTTTAATCACAGGCCGTTTTTTAGGGATCCGTACATCAAAAGAAAAAACGGAACCCTTACATGATTACTTTGTTGTCCGTCTGTTTTACAAAAGATTGTAGATAGGAGTCACACCTACCCCACAGTCCCTTGAAGCACAAAAATAAACTTCTAAGTCAAGGCCACCAAAAGACACGAGTTTATGTTTCGTTTTACTGCAATAAAACTTAATCTAACGGCTTCAATACCAAATGGTGTATATTTCCTTATAATAAATACATTTTAAGGGTATTATTTTGTAACAAAAATATCTTACAAATGTATAGTTTTCAGATTTTTTCCTGAGCTAGTACTACCTGTAAATGCTAGCCGCCAAATTTCATAAATGCCATGTAGGTTAGCCGGAAGTACTCTAAGAATTTTAATTTATAGGTATTTCATGAAAAAAAAACATTATAAACTTATATTTGTAGTTCATTTTATACACAATGAGCATATATGCCCGCAATTCTAAGTTTGTCACCTTTTTTAAGGTGTACTTCCCGTTGACCTACAATCCTGAATTTGGTACGGAAGCCTACGGAAGCCGACACGCACTTAACCGGTACTTTTTAATTCACATAGAACTCTTAATTATAAATTATTACTATACCTAAAATAATAAGATTTGGCTTTGTTAATTTTAATTAATATAAACAGCAAATTCTATTAAAGGCCATCGTATTATAATAAATAGCATGCAAAATTATAATTTTGTAATATTATATACATTTAAATTTATCATTTATTCAAATGTCGAAATGACGCAAATATATAAAAGCAGTTTGTTAGAAGATTTTTTTCTGTTATTTCATAGAAAAAATTAGGTGGTAATTACAATACCCACATTAATGATATCTTGTTTCTCAGTTTAAATAGTGTTATTGTAATAAATAAATGTAGTTCCTATTGTATGGAAATTTGAAATAGATACCTTTATTTACCATTATTTTATTATTATTCAAAGCAAAAAAGTAAGAACTGTTAGAAATATATTAACAGTTTTATTTTTCAATTAATTTTGCATTCATAAGTATTATTTAATATTCACTATAATTTTTATAAAGTAGATTATTAGGTCACGAATAATCAAAGTAATGAAAAGAAAATATAAAGTATTTTTATATTCCGTCCAGGCCAGTCGTGGCGCAGTGGCACAAAGTGTGACTGTACAACCGACTGGTTGTGGATTCGATCCCGATCCATTATTCCATTCCAAATATTCCATTTCCTCCGATCGAGGAAATGGAATATTTATTTATGAAATGGAATATTTATATTTTCATTTCATCGCTCTGGTGTCGAGGCAAAGCGCGGCGTTGAATTCTGCCACTCAGCATACAATACCTCCAGAACTCAGCGGAAAGCGGGGAACGGAGTATCTTAACACTAGGTTCACTCTGCCTACCTTGCTGTGTGCGGGATACAGCGTGAAGCTAATTTTTATTTTTATATATTCCGTTGTTATAAATAGCTATACTGTATCGAATTTTAGTATTTATATTACTTTTTATTTTTGGACTTCTCTTGTATTTCATAAAATATTAGCAGAGGCATAAGCGTGCGAACGTGACAGTGACCTGACGTGGTGGGTTCGATTTCCACTCGGGGGAATTGCTTAATACTGTAATTTTTTCCCTTTGATAACCTGACAAAGACAAGGGTGTTGAATTCTGCCACTCAAATGGAAATGTTCGAATGAGGAAGATAGTGTCATAACACTACGTTCCCTCTGACCCTGCTATGTGCGGGATACAGAGTGATGCTAAAAACAATTACAGTCATTGTAGTAATGTCACATAATCAATCCACATTATTGTTTTTTCATAGAATAAGTAAAAAATTAAACAAAACGTTGATTTAGTTAAACTTAGTAGTTATTACTCGCTGACGGCACTATACAGACCTTTGAAATTTGACATTGTCAATTTTTTATTTTTGCCCAAGACGTAATATCTACTATTTTTATAGATTTCACGTAACAATATTTGTGCGTTCTTAAATATTTTTTTATAGCTTCAGGATAGGCAGATGGAACTGGTAACCTAATGTTAAGACATTTCTGTTCCCCACTTTCCGCCGTATTCTGGCAATGCGAGTGTTGAGTGACGTAACACACCGTATTATTAAAGCTTGTATTTTTTGTAAATATCTCCATCATTATATATCATTACGAAACATACTGAATAGTATGTTGTGTAATGATATATGGAAGTAAAATAATGTATAATAATTTAAAAAATCACTTAAACATAACTACTTGCGATATACAGAAGGCAAACAACTATACAAATAAAACAATACAGCATCTTCATAGAGACGGCACTTAAGAACATTAAAAAATAACTAACTTACTTTTTCCCCCACTAGTTACCGAGAATCGTAATTATCGAACGACATTGACATGGAGTTCTCCCGCAGCATTGATTATAAGTATTTGTATAATATAGCGCTGTACTGCGGATCTCATTTTAGAATTATTCTTTTAACTCGATTGAAAGTTGCAAAAACGCAAAATGTTTTTTGTCATAAATTTAGTTATGGCAAAATCTATCATTTTATTAATAATTTAATATAGAAATAAAAAAAAATATTCTAAACAACGCGATATCCGAATGCATTAAAAACTAAAAACTACAATATCCTTGTACTTCGCAGGGAAGGCAGACTAAGACAGTATTAAAACACTCTACATTCATATTCCTTTCACCAATTGCCGAACTACAAGCCCGGCTTCCACTGCGAGCGGAGCGGGCCCTTTAAAGCTCGTACTCCACTAAAGCGAGACGAACGGAGAGATGACTTTTTTAACAATCAATAGAATTTCGTTATGTGGAGATAAGCTTGTTTTGTAAGTCAGCGCTTTGGACTTGCCCACACTTATCCGCTTTGGTGGAGTCCGGGCCTAAAGACTGCGTTGAAATCGCAAGCTGCTACTTGTATTTCTACACAGAAATTATCTGAAATTAGCTCGATCAGTTCTCGATCAGATCATTCCGCCTAATTGTTACCCGCACATTTATCTGCCTTCCCGATGGAAACAGGGCTTAAAGCCACGATTGCCTTACTACAACAGTAAAATCAAGTTAACTTGAATATGCTTTATATAAAAAATAAACATATACAAATAGCAATAATATTGAGATATTTTTAATTTTGTAAATTAAAATATACATTTATTGATTTAACTTAAAAATTATATGCAACACGTCAATCATTCTATGTTATAAATTCCAGTTGACAGAAATATAACCTTTTTTTTAACATAATAAGATTTATTGACGCTTATCGAACCAAGATAAATAAAAAAAAATATTTCGTATTCTTCTTGAATATTTCGCACTATTTAAACCTTTGATGGCAAAGATGACAAAAGAAAACATATACAAGAAATATCTATATTTATTTTATTAAATATAAGCTATTCAATAAAAATACGAATAATACGGTGAGTTACGTCACTCAACACTCACATTGCCAGAATACAGTGGAAAGGGGGGCAACACAAATGTCTTAACATTAGGTTCCCAGGCTCCTTTTGCCTATCCTGAAGTTATAAAAAACGATTTAAGTGCGTACAAATATTGTTACGTATGTACGTATAACATATAGAAATAGTATTACGTATTTTTTTTACATATTACGAAACGTATTATATTATATATCTACGTATATAATGTAGAGGATATTACGAAATACTTTATTGTTCGGAGCAAGTCTTAGGCTATATGCATCAGTGCTTTCAACGCGAAACCGAAAACAAATTTGAAAAGTATGATATAAAACCTTCGTTGCTCAAGTTTTTGACCGAATAATAATAATAATAATAATATTATATATAAAATTTAGTGTATTTTTATAATTAAGTCACACGGTATGATGTACTGTCTTGTATTTATTTAAACCAGTTAATGTTAGTGAATATATATATAAAGGTTTTAAAAGAAATACTTATTATTTGATCGTTACAATTTGTTCGTTCGTGTCAGTTTTCTAAAAAATCACAACTTCCTCAGTGAATGCACTTCTTGAATAACAGAATTGTTTTATTATAATGTTGTCAAGGTATATATTACCTACAAATCCAGTTCAGAACTTAAGTCTATAAAGTAAACTCAATTTATTTTTGCGCTATTGTGCATTTTATGGTAAAAAAATTATAATGTACGATTTAAGTTGAATTAAATTAATGCAATTTAAAATTGAATCGATTAAAGTATGGCCGTCGTGATACAGGGCGACGACGTAAAACTGTAAGGAGGATCTATTGTGGGTTCGATATCCATTCAGAGCAATGAAGTAATTCTATTTCCTTGCTATGGTAACGGGGCAATACACGGATTAGAATTCCACCACTCCCTCATGTCGCAAAAATTGGGCAAAGTGTCTTAAAATTAGATTTCCCTTGCCAACTCTGCTATAACAGGATACAGAGAAGCTAAATAATTTATAAATTATAGATATTTTTTTACCGGAAACGCATATTACAAGCGGATGCTTAAACTGGATCATACAATGTTTTTATATTTTTCTCTACATAATTCCTCGTTGTAAACGTTTATTAGCCGTCGATATGGCCAGTTAATGACATTTTTGCAATTGCAATACTGTGTTATGTCGTGAATCTGAATGGTATGTAGAGGTGAACCAGATAGCTGTTAACGCGAATGTCTACATAACTCTTAAATTTCGTTTGTAACAGAATTAAAATTTTATTACATTTTGTTATATCGACAAATGTCATAGGTCAGTCAGACAGGCAGGTGAATGTAGTTTTTTATTGATTTAGTTTTGTTTGATTAATTTATTTATATGTTTATACGTGTATGTTTTATGTACAGTATTTAATGTTTAAAATTATAAAAGTCAATTATGTCAAATTACTTTCAATATTGATAACTACTGGATAAAGGTGAAGTGAAGGTGGATTTTAGTGTTAATTAAAAGGACAAAAGACAAAGTGCAGAAGTGTAAATAATACTGTTTAGTGTAATGTAAATATTATTTCAAATAATGTCAACAATCAAAAACTTAACCTTGATCGAATAAATTTCATTTGTAGTAGTTAATGAATTCTCAATTGTTTGCAAGAACAATATTAAAACACCTTTTTAGGAAATGAGATTTAGAAATGTATAATTCCATAAAATTTTGACCAAAAAATATTTAGACTACATCAAATCGTGTGAAGTTTTATAAAAGAGTTCTTTGCATAATTTGTAATGTTCTTTGCATAATTACAATTTATTACAACAAAAAAAAAACCGACTTCCTTCAGATTCCATTATCCTTCTTCTGGGAGTGTATCCTTTTCAATGAAAAAGAATAATCGAAATCGGTTACATACCAAAAGCAAATTTAAATTTAAGACTTATGTGATTTTTTCATGGACAGTATTGTCAGAAATGACTAAATTAAAATGGAACACGAGAAGCACCTACTTTCGAGTGGAAAAGAATCATCAAAATCGCTCCAACTAGTCTAGTCTGAGGTAACAAACATAAAAATTCGTCGAATTGATTGAATTGAAATCGCTTTTCATGACGAAAGTTGGTTAAAAAGTAAACATCATATTAATTCAATGTTTAAATTTCAATCAATTATATATTGAATTAAAATTAATGCTGGAAATTTGTTTAGTTAAGCATTATAGATAAAATTAAAATCAATTTCAAGATTATAAGTTTATAATAAATCATTTAATATAAATAATATTGTTTAATTTTAATAAAATCTTTATAGATACGACTACCGTTGTATGGCAATTAATCATTTAGCTGTACACGTCAAATTGTTTAGGTATTATTTTAATAATATTCTTACTGTACATAAATATTTTTCTGACAATTTTCATTTACTTGCTTATTATCTGTAGCTCCATTGTTGTTTCTTGAATTATAAACTGAATTCTGAATTCTCTCTTGCCAGATCAGAAAATAATATAATTATCCACCAAATAGTAATACATATCCCGCCTCCTTATCTTCCTCGGTGAGTTTGACTGACAGTTGACTTGGTTATATTATATTAAGAATTACGAAAAAAAATTTTTCATTCATTTACTATAAAGAAAGATTAATTGCACAGAATTTTTTATTGTGTTGTGTTGAACGCAAAATTTTGTATTATAACTGTTATTCATATTGATAAATACTTCAACCATTAAATAAATATTTGTTAGAATATATGATCAATTCTTTAAATATGTTTGATCCCATATACAGAGTGTTTTTATCATCACCACCTTAAATGAAACCACAGTTTTAACTACTCTATGAAAACCCAATACAAATAAAACAAAACAGACTTTTCAAAAAATTTAAGTGATTTTTTCAAACAAAATAATTAATAAATTTTCGTTGTAAAATAAAACACCATTTGTCAAGAATGACTCACACACATACAAACCTATCAATACAACCCATTACCGCCACACACGCTTCATTCAAGTAATCGAGTCTTAGGAATTGAATGGTGTAAAATAGGACGAGAGATAACTCTTTCTCTTTCTAGTATGTTTTTGGAGAATGACAAGCGACGAATCGTCACGATGACGGCGCTTAGTAATATTTTTGTAGTAGTGTGTGTTTACGTTATTGGTATCTATTCGTAACTGCGTCACGTGAAATACAGTATGGATAAACTAGTGAAATGAACAAAATAACCTACGTCTATAGTGTTGAGGTATCTTCATTAGTTTCTTTAGGTATGGGTTTGACATTTTTTCCCTATATCATGCTCCCGTAAAAGGAGTGAAGACGCTTCCACCCTGTCTGTTATCTGACTTTCCGATTTCTTTGTATTATTAGATTACATATAGAAGCTATCTACAAGGCTGATTAGGTAAACTATAAAACGAATTCCAAGCGTAATAAAGATCTTATAAAGTTATTCTTGCGCAACTTGTATAATGACCATAAATTCTAGATTTAAGTAACTCCCGCCTGTGGTTTGTACATAAATAGTGTTGATTATATGTTTAATACATTTTTAAAATGTTATTCCATTCTAAGAAAAGACAAATATTTAAAGAAAAGACAAAAAATAATAATATAGCATAGTTGGAAGGCCTCCAAGAAATCTCTCGTTGTCCTCTATAAAAGGCTAAATATTAACATTATAATATCGATTAATATAGATAAACAAAACATTTAGTCAAAAAATATCACATAGAAAATTACAATTATAGTGTTAATAAAAAATTGCGTCAAGAAGTCTATTCACGAAATAACAAAACGATCTTAAGATATATTTTAACAGGGGTTCGTTTCTGTTGCCCAAGTGACCTTGACTCCATTATTATTTGTTATTGTAATTAAATGATTTAATTGATTATAACATTAACTTTTAGTTATTACGTTTTAATTGTTAATAAAGTATATTTTATTACAGTCAATTCCAGTTAGTCAATTATAATCTAGTACCTTTGATTTTTTGTGTTATTATATTATTATCTTACATAATTTACATAATGTATCATCATATGGACTATTTCGTGGTGTAGTGGATTTGTATAAAACGGATACTGTGGTTGTGAGTTCAATTTTGTGGATGACATAAAAGTATTGTGGCAATTTTTCTGCCTGAAATATATTTAAGGCAGAAAATGGAGGACTCACAGGTTCTAAAGGAGAAAGGTAAAACACTCAAATTTCATATTTGCTACTATTAATCGTGTACGAAATATGTTTAAAACAAGAGATTAATGGTAAAACGTGACCCTTTCTCAACAATACCATCTTGCAGATAAATAATAAATTAAAATTTAATATCAAACAGTAACTGTGACGTCGATTCATTCTGTCAGACGGTTTGTCTGTCTTTCAAGGCTAACAGCCTCGATTCGATTTCAATTAAAATCGATATAAACAATTTTTAAACACCAAGAAAGGACATGCAATATCATGCTTCTATGTAATATCATAATATATTTTGTAGGTTCACGCTGTATCCCGCACACAGCTGAGTTGTAAGGGGTAATCTAGAGTTTAGACACTTTGTTTCCCATTTTATGCTGAATTCTGGAGGCATTGCGCGATTTTCGAGATTGAGTGGCGGAACTCAACGCCCCCCTTTGCCTTGATAATAGAGCGAAGTAATAAAAATATACATTTTAATAAATATTTAGTTGCCTCGAGTCGCGTTTACAGTCACACACTTGCACGCTTGCTCCAGGACTGGCCTAAATGCCAAGATATAAATAAAAGATATAATTTCCATGGAAAATTATTTCTAGTTAATGGTTATAAACCAACCATTAACTAGAAAACCAACCAACCAACCATTAACTAGAGAAATTTCGTTATTTTTTTTCTGCAAATAATTTAACAAAATTATATTTTCAATGTCGGCCATTTAAAATTATAAAGAATTCTTCTTTAATAATTTTAGCCTTAGCACTAATGAACATACGTACGCGCAAGACGTGGTTTATGTAAAACCTTGCTCCAGTGACACGCCGTCTACAGGAACTAGATTTGTTTTAACATGCTCTTGGCATTGAAATTGTGTGGAATATGTTGATTTCTTATAAAAAAAACCAAATAGGTAATAATATTTAAAAAAATCGAATTAAATCTGTTTCACGCTGTATCCTGTATACAGCAGGGTAGGCAGAGGGAACCTAGTGTCAAGACACTCGGTTTCCCACTTTTTGCTGAATTCTGTTGAGTTAAGTTGCGGAACTAAAGGCCGCGCTTTGTCTTATTTATTACCCGAGTGGGAATCGAACCCACAACCATCGCATTTACAGTCCAAAAATAGCAGGACGGCGACGTATTTTATATATCAATTTAAAATCTAGATAAAGTTAGGCATTAAATACGAGAGACTTTTATCAGCATTGAATTAATTGGTTACAAGTGACCTAAAGTAGAATGCAGATTTACTTAGAGATTACAGATAAATAATATTGTAAATATTATATTATAATATATTTTTTTTACTATTGGTAGTGTATGTAGGAAGGTTATTAGTGATTATGTGACGTTGACCGTTTGGTTTACGTTTTTGTAACAAGTTTTAATAATTGTTAATTTATATCAATTTGATTAATTGTTAGTTACTTATACTTTTTTTTTACACATAACGTTCTCTAATAAAATGATACTTTAAGTTCCTTAAAGTAAGCCAAATGACAGGACAAAGAAGAAAATAGTTTGTCGCTAGACTTTCTACGACAAGAGGAACGGAGTGGCTTAACATTAGGTTCCATCTGCCTCCTCTACTGTGTGCGGGATGAAGCCGATGTAATTTTTTTTAAAATTTATATTGGCTAATTATTAGATAATAAAAGATTGGAATAATATGAAAAATTTTACTAAAGAACCTAATTACATACAGACTTAGTTTCTACATTATTTATTTTCAGTTGCCGTTAATAGGTTTGTTTAATCCAAATTAATCAACCAGCGCGAGTTTTTTAAATTATGTGCAAAAAATGTCGTCTTTCGTCATTTTTCGTTCGTTTTTCATTTCTTATTCATAAAAAAAAGATTGATATAAATAATTTATGTTATCATTACTTACATTATACCTTCATTAACCGAAATTGAATTTTACCTACAGAACTTAACTTAACTTAACTTAACTTCACGCTTTATCCCTAGCGGGGTAGTCAGA
>DWAP01003035.1:0-12561 GCA_018230625.1 Heliconius eleuchia
AAATTTAAATAAATATTTCATTTCCTCGAGTGGGGATCGAACCCACAACCAGTCTATTTTGCAGTCACACTTTGTGCGTCTACGCCACAACTGGCCTCATTTTTGGTAACCTATATACATAATGTCTCTTGAAATGAATAAAAATCGAAAATGTTTTTTAAAACTAACTTCTTATGAATCCTTTAGGTACTTAGGTAGGCAAACGGCAGCCTTATTTTTTATATTGTATCACTATTAGTATACAGCAAATTACTTTAAATGTATATATTATATGTACAGGTTCAATATCCGCAGTCGAAATGCAGTCGTTTGTCCCTAGTTCGCGACTTACCACCCGTCGCTGGATCCATTATATGGGCTAAACAAATAGACCACCAGCTCACAGCCTACTTGAAACGTGTTGAAGATGTCTTGGGTAATTGGTTTGCTATAGCATAGATTTTTTTAATGTGTTTATGTATCTAAGTGTATTTGTTCTGTAAATTATATTTTTATATTGAATCTCAAAAAAAAAATATTATAATTGTAGGTAAAGGATGGGAAAACCATATTGAAGGACAAAAGCTCAAAGCTGATGGCGATAGTTTCCGCTTAAAACTTGACACACAAGAAGTCTTTGATGATTGGGCGCGTAAGGTAAGATATTGTAATAGAATTTGTGAAAGAAATATTATAAATTATTATGGACTTCTAATAAGTAAAAAAATATGTATATATTTTTTAATTAATTTGTCGTTCTTTTAGGTTCAACAACGTAACCTAGGAGTATCTGGACGTATTTTCGCGATAGAGTCAGTCCGTGCTCGCTCTAGCAAAACCGGTACAGTCTTGAAATTGAAAGTCAACTTCTTACCTGAAATTATCACTCTCTACAAAGAAGTACGTAACTTGAAGAACTTGGGCTTCAGGTATGTTCTTTATAAATATTTTATGTTTATATATTCAATTTTTATAATAATTCTAACTTTTTTTTTTTCTAACAGAGTACCATTGGCCATCGTCAACAAGGCTCACCAAGCAAATCAACTCTACCCGTTTGCTATTTCCCTCATCGAAAGCGTACGCACTTACGAACGAACATTGGAAAAGGTATTTTATTATATATATATATAAATACACATATATGTCTATACGCTCATAATCACAGTATATAAGCACTATGGAGTACTATACTGTAGAATAAATACAATTGGCACTAAAAATACCTTCTTTAAAATACTGAAAGAAGTTGTAATACACTGTTAATATGATTCATGACTATGACACTAACACATGTGTATTTGGTTTATGCAGCTAAATAATAGGAACCATACAAAGGTAGATTATTTATAGGCTGCATGTTATCAATATGATGCTTTCAGTTTTTATTGCATTATCCGCTTTCTATTCATATAAAATATATACTAACAATTGTTATATTGCTGGTATAAATTATATAATATGCATAATACATTTATTTAAAGTTACATTTCAATAGCTTCATATATTTTATATCCAAAATTTTATAAATATAAGTATCTTTGTTTTGGAGAGTTTTCATCGTTTTTAATTTTTTTTTTTCATATTTTCCTAATTGAATCTGTGTTTATAAAGTACAATTTATTTATATAATTGATTTTAACATGAAAAAAATAAGTTCAAGTAACTTATTTATATATTGTAATTTGTAAACACCGTGAAAACCTAAACCTAATGAAATATATAATGAATAATATTATATATTTTAATATTTTAGATACGCGACAAAGCATCTATAATACCGCTCGTAGCCGGTCTACGTCGTGATGTTCTGTTCCAAGTGTCCGAGGGGATGGCTCTTGTGTGGGAGTCTTATAAATTGGACCCATATGTACAAAAGCTTAGTGAAGTTGTACTTCTATTCCAAGAAAAGGTAAATATATATAGATTTAAAATACAGTAAAATTCCATCTTTAACAAAATATACTACGTCTTTTTTTTTTTTGTAGCTTCGCATTGTATCCCGCATATAGCTGGACATTAAGGAGGACCTGGTGTTCCTCTAGTTTCAGCCCAATTTTGTAAACATTGCGTTGCGTGGCGAAATTCAATGCCACGCTTTGTCTCGTTAATTGAAATGAAAATAATGCAACCCTAACTTGAAATAGTACAAATGTGCCGCTGCACCACAAGGGCCTCTAATATTTCTGTATCAAGAAATAAAAAAGCACTCATAATTGTTTTGGACATTATTTAATATCTTGAGAGTAATATTTCATATATTCATAGTACATTTTGCCATGTATGTAATGGTGTTTAACTTCATAAATATTTCACAGGTTGAAGATCTACTAGCAGTAGAAGAACAAATATCCGTAGATGCTAGGTCTCTTGAAACCTGTCCATATTCAGCTCCGAGCTTGGCCGACATCTTGAGCAGACTCCAGCGAGCTATCGACGATTTGTCTTTACGCCAGTACAGCAATTTGCATTTGTGGGTGCAGCGTTTGGATGAGGAGGTATGAGTTTGGTTCTTTTAAATTTTGTCTTTTAAGTCTTTTCCTAATAGAATAAATACTAATCATAATATAATATGTTTTTTTATAAACAAATTTAAAATAGGCACCTTACAAAATTATTATTTTGTTTAGTAACAAATTTGCTGTATTTAGCAAATTTGTTACCTCTTTTTCCATACCTCAATGTAACTGACTATCTTTGAATACATTAACAATGAGAAATACTTACTGATATGTAATTTTAAAAAATATTTTATATATTGCATAACTATGTAAATATTATTAAAACAAGTTTTACTTTTATTTTAAGGTTGAAAAGAGTCTTGCGGCACGCTTACAAGCTGGTATTGAAGCGTGGACTATGGCTTTACTTGGCAAGACCAATGAGTTAGATCTCTCAATGGATACTTATTCACCAGCTGAACCAACTCACAAGCCTGGTGGAGAACCACAGGTAATTATGTCAAGTGTTAATATAATTAATATGCAATAATTTAATGTTTTACATTTTTTAAGTGTGTGGTATTCTACATTTAGAAAAGAAAAAATACTTTTTTAGAAAAGAAATTAATTTAGTAAGTATCTAACTCAGCGTCTCGAAAGCATCTTTGAAATAAATAAAAGCTAATGAACATAGTGTACTTAATACTATATTCTCTCTGCCTACTTACCATGCTAGACGCGAGATATCAGGAAATCAAATTTTAAAACAAATTAAGTTTAAAATGAATTTTTAAAAGGAATATGCGCTTACATATTCATACATTTAAGCCTTTTTGTATATTTTTATTTTATTTATAAATGGGAAAGTTTGTGAGGATAGATGTTTGTTCTACTTTGATACAAAAGCTACTGAATGAATTTAGATAGAAAGGATAACACATAGACTACAATTTATGATTGATGAAAGATTTTTTTAAATGTGGCTATAATATATGAATACGTCTAATCTTCTAGTGATACATATTTTTTAAACTCGTCAGATCGCCCGCGTAGTGCACGAAGTGCGCATAACCAACCAGCAGATGTACTTGTTCCCGTCCCTCGAAGAAGCGCGCTTCCAACTCATGCGTCAGATGTTCGCGTGGCAGGCGGTGGTCACCAGCCAGCACCGCTTGCAGAGCACCAGGTGTTTACTGTCATTTTGTAAATTAAATAATTTAAAAAATATGAAATTGATATTTTAGTTACTTACGTATTAATGTTCATTCACTGCTCATAAAATCTCTAATAATCCATATGTAATTAATAATTATTATCAAAACAGATATCAAGTGGGTGTGGCGCGAGCTCAAACAGCTACATACAGGAATCTGCTGACCAAACTGCCCGGCGGCTCCTCGCCACTAGAAAACGCTTACGATGCCATCGAACAGAAGATATCTCAAGTACGCGAATATGTCGATGAATGGCTACGGTATGTTATATTATTATACTGGAGAACGAATTAACAAGTAAAATACGCGTTGCCATAGGAACGTACATGTCACTGTATGATTTTAATGGATTTTATGTTTATTTAAGTAATTTAAAGTATTTTTTATACATTATTTTAAAAAAATAATAGCATTCTGCATTCCTTCTCAATATAAACTACAACTGTGACAAATTTGACTCTCCAACGTCCGCGTAATTTTCGTAAGAAGGGATGCAAAGTGCTTGCTTTACATATTAATATAGAAATTATGAACAATTTACAGAATTGATTTTTGATTATTATAATTTTTCTTTTACAGCTACCAAGCTCTATGGGATCTGCAACCGGAAAGCTTGTATGGTCGTCTTAGTGAGGATATCACTCTATGGATCAAGTGCTTAAATGATATCAAGTAAGATATTACCTATTCATTAATATAGTTTCTATGAAACGCGAATATGTATTTATTGTTTCAATTATTCTTTATGTTCATAGTTCTTACTGATAGAGAACAAAATATAAAGTTAATTTTATATATAGAATTAAAAACTAAGAATATGCTTAAGGCTTAATTATTATCATTAGAAGTTTTATCTTAAATGTTACTTTATTTTAAATATATATAGGGCCTTCGTGGGGTAATGGGACGGTTGTAGATTCTATTTCCGCTCGAGGGACCGAATTTAATTTATTTTATATGTGGCGTAACTTGAAATGATGTTTTAATATAAAGTTTCCTCTGTCTGTCCTGCTTTAAGCAGAAAAAAAAAATTATAATATATTTTTCCCCCTTTTTTATATTGTAATTAATAAATAAAATTATTTCTCTACAAATAGAAAATCTCGCACGACATTCGATACATCGGACACTCGTCGCGAATACGGGCCGGTAGTGATTGACTTTGCCCGAGTACAGAGTAAGGTGGCTCTTAAGTACGACGCCTGGCATAAGGAAGTGCTTGGCAAGTTTGGAGCTTTACTTGGCGGGGAGATGGTGCAGTTCCATGGCAGGTTGGCCAAGTCTAGAGGACAGCTGGAACAGCAGACTATTGGTATGTATGGTATATTTACATTTTATTCCATTTAATAAGTGTTGAGCGACTGTTTGAGAGTTTAAAGTTAAATTTTGTTAAGAAACTATAGTACCGTAATAATGACATCTTGGGTTTTTACCTAATATCAAGATACAATAAACATCTAACTATAAAACTATACTTAATTATTTTATATTATTTTTTTTTTGTTATTATAGAGGCAGCCTCAACCAGCGACGCTGTATCGCTCATTACTTATGTGCAACAACTGAAGCGGGAGGTTTTGGCTTGGGAGAAACAAGTGAATATCTACATGGAGGCCCAGCGTATTCTTGAAAGACAAAGGTATAATTTTATGCAATTTCTTAAAAATAATTCTATGTATAAATTATAGTGCTTATATTTATTTTATCATTTTTTTTCTAGATTCCAATTCCCAGCTAAATGGCTGCATGTGGATAACATTGAAGGTGAATGGACCGCCTTTAACGAAATTATGCGTAGAAAGGATTCATCAATTCAAACTCAAGTAAGAAATTATTGTAATTCTTATATATGAAATGGCAAGTTGATATTGTTTAGATGTTTTACTTTTATTTTATTGTATTTACCAATAAACGGAAATAGGGGAGTGAGTCGCTATAATATTATAAATTCCATTTTCAATATGTTTTTAGATAGCATCTCTTCAACAAAAGATTATAGCTGAGGACAAAGCAGTTGAAGCCCGTACCATTGAGTTCCTTGCGGAGTGGGAACGGAGCAAGCCCACTGATGGGTCCACCCGCCCTGAAGACGCTCTCACAAGACTGCAGGCGATGGAGACCCGCTACACCCGCCTCAAGGACGAAAGAGATAATGTCGCTAAGGCTAAGGAAGCGCTGGAGTTACATGACACTGGTAATTCATATGCATTTTCAATATTATTATCTTAAAACTATCAAAATGTTAATTATATAATAACACTGAAGCGACAAAGGCTTTTTAATGTTATAGTCTTTATTATCAAAATAAAAAATAAATAAAATTAGCTTCATGCTGTATCTATTATATTATGCACACAGCAGGATAGGCAGAGGGAACATAGTATTAAGACACTCCATTCCCCATTTTCCACTGAATTCTGGCTTGTTGTTTTGTTGTTAGGTGTTGAGTGAACTTAACGCCGCGCTATGCCTCCACACCATGTGGGGATCGAACCTACAACTAGTCTAGTTTATAGCGATAAATATAGTAACATTACGTGAAATGTATGAATGTCTAAAATTTTCCTTAAATTCCAGTTAGTTCAGTTAACAACGAGCGTATGACCGTCGCACTAGAAGAATTACAAGATTTGCGCGGAGTATGGTCTTCACTGAGTAAGATCTGGACTCAAATAGATGATATTAGAGAGAAGCCTTGGTTATCGGTACAACCCAGAAAGTTAAGGTACATATCAACAACAATCAGACCCAATATTTATTTGTACTTCTTTTAAACCAACTTTAAATTATAAGAAGTTTCAACTTCATTCATGTATTTGTGTGATATTGTTGCCAATGGATAATATAATTGTATATATATATGCTTATCCACAAATTTCTGGGAAACTCAAGGAAAAATTTAAGGAACCGTCACAATATCCTAATTTAATTGACAAGAATATCGATTTTTTTTCAATTTTATAAGATGATTTTTGAATATGATGATGGATTTTTTACACAGGCAACAACTAGAAGCAATGCTGAACGAGTTGAAGGAACTCCCAGCACGCTTACGTACGTACGACAGCTACGAGTATGTTCGCAAACTACTACAGTCCTACACTAAGGTATTGCTGTTGATATGTCTGTCTACTGTAGAATAAAAAATACTTCTGTATAAAATATTTTAAGTCAGGACATTTCTGTTGTTTTTTACACTGTATCCTGCACATGTTAAGACACTCCGTTTAAGACACTCCATACAAGTACTTTGATTTTCCTTATAAGTATAGTTTTGGTTTATTTTATATTGAATTAATATAAATACAAATTGCTATGTAATTTATCATTTGACTGTGTTTTCATTTTATATATTGTTAGAAATCAACACTGGTTAAAGTTTAAAAACAAAATAAAAATGCATATGGGTCTATATGTTTCCAAATTATTCGGAATGATATTCTTTATAATTGCTGTCAATGATATGTATCACTTAATAATAATACTTCATACAAGTTTTCTTCCAATAAGAGCCTTGGTCTACCAGTGACTGACCCGATTGACATACTCACAACGTTTCTGTTTTAATATTTACACCAGTTTGCTAACATTATTATAATATTCGTTATTAATACTCAAGGCCAATCTTGGCGCAGAGGCACAAGTGTGTGACTGTGAACGCGACTGATTCTAGGTTCGATTCCCACTCGAAGAATTGAAATATTTATTTAAATGTTTTCATTTCATCGCTCTGGTGTCGCACCAAAGCGCGGCGTCGAGTTCCGCCACTCAACACGCAATTCCTCCAGAACTCGGCGGAAAGCGGGGAACGGAGTGTCTTAACACTAGGTTCCCTTTGCCTACCCTGCTGTGTGCGGGATACAGCGTGAAGCTGATTTAATTTAATTAAATTTTTACTAAAAGAAGAAAATACTCTTTACAGGTCAACATGTTAATCGTGGAACTCAAATCCGACGCACTCAAAGAGCGTCACTGGCGCCAACTGTGTCGTGCACTCAAAGTTGACTGGTCTCTGTCAGAGCTCACCCTAGGACAAGTATGGGACGCAGACTTGTTACATAATGAGCACACTGTTAAAGACGTCGTGTCTGTAGCTCAGGGTGAAATGGCGCTGGAAGAGTTCTTGAAACAGGTAAATATTAATATAATATCTGTATATATGTGATAGTCCCTCTCAGAGCTTACCCTACGAAAAATATGGGACGAGGACATATTTAAGAGGCGATTTTACAAATTGAATTATTTTCGTTAGTATTAATACAACATTAAAATATATCCTACGCTATCATTCGATCGCTAAGTTCAATAAGCTAAGCAATAAAGTCTTAGGTAAATAATAGCTTTGCATGTAAAAATATAATATCATTTTGGGACACTTTCATAGTTTAATTGTTTCTTATTAAAAATATTAAATTGGAGTATAGTCACATATATAAATTATTTTATTTTATAGGTGCGTGAATCCTGGCAAAGCTATGAACTGGATTTGATCAATTACCAAAATAAATGCAAGATTATTCGTGGCTGGGACGATCTCTTCAATAAAGTAAAGGAGCACATCAACAGCGTTGCCGCTATGAAACTGTCGCCTTACTATAAGGTAATATACTATCTAACATTACATTTTTTTATTCCCTACCCAGTGTCATTTTCCATTCCAACCTAGTGTCAATACTAAACTCTCGTTATACGCGCGGACATTGCGATTACTCAACATTGCGATTGACTTAGGCAGAGCGAAGAAATCAAAATAATTTATTTTATAAATACTAGCAATTGTGCAACGATAGTCTTAATATTGTTTATCAATTTATTAGGTATTCGAAGAAGAAGCGTTGACATGGGAGGAGAAATTGAATCGAATCAATGCATTATTCGACGTATGGATTGACGTGCAACGTCGCTGGGTTTACCTGGAAGGCATCTTTAGTGGATCTGCTGACATCAAGACCTTGCTTCCAGTGGAAACTAGCAGATTCCAAAGTATAAGGTATATAAATAACAAATATTGAGTTCTATTTATTATGTTAAGTTGTATTTTATAGAAAAATAAAAATTATTTCTCGATATTCTTGTTTCAAATATTTGTATTAGGGTCTTATTTCCTTCTCTTTCATGTTATTTGTAAATAAAATATCTATCACCTTTGGATCCTCTTAAGTTAACACTATTTTGATTTGAAGAACCTCGCAAAATATGAACATCTAAATGATAATCAGGCGAGCAATAAACACAGTAAAAACTAAACTATATATTTTTTTCAGCTCTGAATTCTTAGGTTTGATGAAGAAAGTAGGAAAATCCCCAATGGTGATGGATGTTCTAAACATTCCTGGCGTACAACGTTCCCTGGAACGTCTGGCGGACTTGCTCGGCAAGATACAAAAGGCTCTCGGAGAATATCTGGAGAGAGAAAGGAGTAGCTTCCCGCGGTAAGTTATACTTATACCGTATATACCAATGAAAATATATTGTGCAAATTTATTGCACAATGTGGATATAGTAAGCTGAAATAGCTTATTATATCAAAGAAAGATACCTATTTTTATTATATTGCCTAATTAATAAATAATAACTGATTTTTTTAAACATTTTTTAATTCCTTTAGTTTCTACTTCGTGGGTGATGAGGACTTGCTTGAAATTATTGGCAACAGCAAGAATATAGCTCGTCTACAAAAACATTTCAAGAAAATGTTCGCTGGCGTCGCCGCTATCATACTAAACGAAGATAATACTGTCATTAATGGTATAGCATCACGCGAAGGTGAAGAGGTGAGTGTTCCTAAAATTCAGTTTAGTTTTTTTATCATATTTATTCATATAAACTATTTAAAATATATTTAAACAAAAACTGTTTGGATGATTTGTAGGTTAGGAATATACTGAAACCAAATTGAGTAACTTTTACTCAATACTTCAAAAAGATTTGTGCAATATTTATTATTTAAGAAAAAAATGTTTTTTGAATTTAAATGAACTTGTGATCTTGCTTATAATTATTGTTTCTTTACTATTAGGCACATTTTGGAAAATCTCAGCAAAAAAATTGTCTCATATGAAATAATGAAAATGTTATTTTATCTATTCGATTTCGACATTGTTGTCGACATACAACAAGAGAAAATAAATAAATTGAATTCGCATTTGTAATAATTCTTTACGTCCTAGATATTTTTTTTAATTTATTTTCGTTTTCAGCACATCACATTACATAAGAATTAGTTGAAGTTATTCAAAAAATTTCTTGTTCATTCATTTAGCAAAGTTTACAATATTGCTAAGCTATCTGCTATGATATATCATTTTCTTATAATTTGCTTGTCGATATTACTATAATACATAGAGATCTAACTAGTACATTTTTTAGGTATATTTCACTTCGCCGGTATCAACAATAGAAAATCCGAAAATCAACTCTTGGCTTTCAATGGTAGAACGCGAAATGCGTGTAACACTGGCATGCCGCCTCAAAGACGCCGTGGGCGATGTGAAACAGTTTAAGGACGGAAATGTAGATGCACAAAAGTTCATCGACTGGTGTGATAAATATCAAGTAAGTACGGATTTATGGTTTATTATTAGCGATAGCATGCAGACAATGAATGCATTTATTTAATTTATCCGTTTAACACTGAGATTATAAAAGGAAGTTAATACTAAAACAAAAAGTGTTTTTTATATTTCAATTTTATTCATATTTATTTGTGAATTCTTAAATTAACTATGATTTTTTGTATAAAATAAAGGAAGGAGGCTTCGGACATCTTTATCAGTCTTAAGCCAGGTTTAGATTTAACAGGCTAAGTAAGATAAACAAATTAAGAGATAATCCCAATTCCAGGCGCAAATAGTCGTGTTGGCAGTTCAGATCCTGTGGTCGGAGGACGTAGAAGCGGCGCTGGCGGGCGGCGGCGAACTCAAACGTGTACTCCAACACGTTGAGAACATGCTCAATATACTCGCTGATTCAGTATTGCAAGAACAACCGCCTTTGCGGAGGAAGAAATTGGAGCACCTCGTATGTTTTATTGTTTTGTTTTATTGGAAATTTATATTTCAATATTAATACGAAAGAATGGCCTTTTGTTGTTATTTTTATCATTAGAGGTTCTCTACAGAAAGTAAATGTTTATCAAATTTATTGTATGCATAGAGATTATATTGAAGCTAACAATCGTATTTTGTTGAACTATAGTCAACACATACAAAACTTCACAAATATCTATGCAGGATATCAAACTTCACTTTGCAATTTGAAACATTCCATTATGTGTGAATTTAATGAAACGATTGTTATATTTGAAGGTCCGTTTATTTTCTCTTTAATTAAACATATTCTTACAAGAGGTAATATAAAGGAAAGACTGCGTTAAACACAAGACACTCACAAATTTCACATATTTACAATTCATTCTTTATTTCAGATTAACGAGTTTGTGCATAAACGTACAGTAACACGTCGTCTGATCGCCTCCGAAGTGAATAGTCCTCGATCCTTCGAGTGGCTCTGCGAAATGCGATTCTACTTCGACCCTAGGAATAATGATGTAAGTTTCATTATAATAAGTTAAGTGAGTAAGTATATTAGTTACCTTTTTTTAATGCGGCCGTAGAGACGCTGTAAGACATTTCCAATTACGGAGGTTGTGAGTTCGATCCCCATATATTTATATTATTTTTGTTTCCCTGCTCTAGTAGACAAAAAGTAGTATTGAGTTCTGCCACTCAACACACAATTTCTCGAACAATGAGTGGTGCATGGGAAATATAGTGTCATAACACTAAGTTCCCTTTTCCTACCCTGCTACGTACGTGAAAAAAGCGTAAAGCAGATCTTTGTTTTTTTTATAAGTAAATAATGAAATAATTACTTACACATTTTTAACGACAGGTTCTTCAACAATTAACAATACATATGGCCAATGCTAAGTTCCTTTATGGATTTGAATATCTTGGTGTACAAGATAGACTTGTTCAAACGCCTTTGACTGACCGCTGTTATCTCACTATGACACAAGCTTTAGAAGCAAGGCTTGGAGGATCTCCGTTTGGTAATTATTATTTTAATTAAAAAATATCTATTAACTTCTTAATTTAATGCTAGCATTTAAAACTAATAATGGAAGAGTTTATTTCCTTAAATAAATTGTTAGTATTATATGAATAGTAGATTCGTATACATGCAATATATTAAATAATAAAACATAATATTCTTTATTGCATACTAGTATAAAATAATTGCGCGAAATAATAAGCATATATGTTTATAAAATGTTTATGTCTTAATAAAGCTAAGTTTAACAACAGGTAACTGTTGGTAAATAAAAGGCGAATAATAAAAGAAAAGAGACTACGGTGCAAATTAATAAAAATTATAATCATAATAATAAGGCAATGATAATTTATTTAATATTTATATCAAATGTAATATTTAGGTCCCGCTGGTACGGGTAAGACGGAGTCTGTGAAAGCTCTTGGTAATCAACTCGGTCGTTTTGTATTGGTGTTCAACTGCGACGAAACCTTTGACTTCCAAGCTATGGGACGTATCTTCGTCGGTCTTTGTCAGGTATGAAGCGATATTGTTATTGTATTGTTGAATATTGTTTAATATTCACTAAAATCTCATTAATTTACCACTATTAAATACCAGTGTGTCAGCTTATTGAAATGTTCAGTTTCCTAGATTGTATAGTAAATACGGTAAGTAACTGCTTATTTACAAGTTGTAAGGTTTTTTTTGTCGTAACATATCTCTGTTATTAATTAATTATATAGTTTTGAAATCTTTAAAGTTTTAAAGTGTTTAATTGAGGTCTGTTTTTGTACATTTTGTAGTACTTGTTAAAAATCTTTTCTCACTTTTTTCGAATAATAAAAGAGATATTAGGATTAAGACATTTTAGTATTAGGATTAGTAACATT
>DWAP01003036.1:0-12559 GCA_018230625.1 Heliconius eleuchia
AAAAATTTGAACGTAGCGGGACTCGAACCCGCGCCTCCTGGAAACCGACCAGGTTTTTCGTTTCCAGGACGTTTTCTAATTAAGTATGATAAAATATATTTAAAGTATTAAATAATTACTTTAAAATTATAGCTATATATGTATTAAAATAATGGTTATTAAATAATCATTATTTAATACATATATAACTATTTCCATTAATAATATTTAATAAATGTAAAACATTTACCTAAAGGATAATATTAGTGTCTACGTTATTGGGATCAATGCGTAATCGCGTCACACGAAATACAGTATGGATAAAAATCGTGAAATGAAAAAAAAGCAATAACGCGTAACGTCGGGAAGTACTATTAGGAAATATGGATCTTGGTAGGTTAATGTTGCATTATCAACAACTTCGGCAGTTATTAGGTAACTAAGATGCTAAAACTAGTACCTAACTTTCGTTAAGTTATAATGTTTATTAGGAGCAAATAATTTTTTTTACACTACCTATATTATATTAGATTTGTAGACGTTTGTGATTTATTTGAGTTTAGAGGTGAGTGGCACGACAATGTCATTTCTAATGTTATTCCCAAGAAAATATTAAAAAATACCCGTGTTGAGTGTGAGCGCACAGTTAAAGATGGATAAAGCATATGCAAAACGTATTTCACAATAGCATTCATTTGTACTATAAAAATACTGAAAACCCAACTTGTCCTCAAACTTAAGACGTATTTTAATTGTATAAAAATCTACTACTACAATAAATTATAGGACACAAGTAATGCGAACATTTTACAGTAAATTGTTTTGTCACCGGTCAGATTACATTTTGCTATTGGTCAACCTGTTGATATGAGAGTAATGTTTCCAGATCATTTTTATAGATTTTTGTTGTTTTGTTAATTTTAAATTTGTTTTCTGATTATTTTGGTTTTGTAATATTATTTTACGTTAAAATATGAGTAAACCTGGACCAAAGTGAACAGAAATTAAAAAGTTACATAAAAAGAAACAGTATTTCTTTGTTTACATTTTGTCTCATGCCTGCGTGAACACATAATAGTTTTCCACATTTACAACTTCAGTCGCATATAAATATTAACCACTCATACATACATATTATGCACGAGCGAACTTGTGCGGATTCGTGCGCTTGAAAGTGATATTTTATATTTTCTATTTATAAACTAATCGAAGTTAAACAAACATTGTTTAGGGAAGTTCGCCAAGACATATAGTGAAAACTATATTTAAATCAGTTAACCCGTTTCTGACTTTAATGTGCAGAAACAAACACACAAACATAAAAATTAACAACAATTTTAAAAAATATTATTTAGGGTTCTGCTATAATGATACATGCCCCCAATAATATTTTTTCTCATATATTTTCCATGTAGAGACAGCGATCAATTGATCGCTTTCTCACACATTTTTTTTATAAGTATAGATAGATATCTTTCACTGGTCCTTATGTCGCTACATTCTCTTTTTTCATTTCTAAGCTTGCCATGTATCACGATCTTACGAATTGTTTTTACCCTATTGTTTTAATACCTCGTGTGTAACTACTATTGTTTTACCTACAATAATACGAGTTGTTCTCGGTGTTATATTCGAGGGGTAACATAGTACGTAAATAAATATATATAAAAAATAAAATATTATAATATTCTCGTATGAAACTAAAAAGGTCCAAAAAACATTAAGGACCTCGGTCCTTAGCTTGCACATCACTTGAATAACTTTTTTTAAAACATATGTTATTCATATTTATTTTATTTCAACAGAAAGTGTTTATCATCCAACTTTAACTATATAAGATTTTATGGGCTGTTAGGATTTTAATACGGCTTTCCAAAAAAATTTTGAGTTAATGTTGCCGATGCCTAATAATTAATTCTACCAACAAATAAAAAGTGAGGTTGGTAACATTTAAATCATCATGGCTTTGAACGGTAGATGGCATTTTATGGCCAAACCTGCAGTAGTTGTTGCACCCATGTAAATTTTATAATTTTATACACAGTGCGTTATAAAACATGTAAATCAACACCAGAGCGAAGAAAATGGAAAAATAAATTTAAGTAAATATTTCCTCTCCTCGAGTGGGGATCGAACCCACAACCAGTCGGTTTTATACAGTCGCACTTCGTGCCACTGCGCCACAACTGGCCTCATGCTATCTTACATGCTATCTTAATATCAAGTATTAGCCTGTAATACCCTACCTAGATGGAGCTTAGATTCTATAAAGAATTATGATATGAATATATTTATTACTGAGTAATATTTTAGCTGCATTTTCACACAAAATATATTATCCAATTAATATAAGAAATTGTGACTAGTCATAACCCTGTAAGCTGATGATTAACATAAATCGTGTTAAGTTTTAAGAGTATACTCTTATAAAGTCAATTTGTTTCAGTGACTTAAACTATTAAATAGCTTCAGAATCAGTGTTGTAGTTGTAAAACATTCTCACACAACGTATTAGGCAACTAAAATGAGTGTCTGCAACATAATGTTTGCTTTTCTAACAGTACTAGTAAGTCATATTGTAATTTATTTTAGCTTTTTTTAATTTTAGCTTCTTAGTTAGATTGTAAAATTTCAGACCCGCACTAACAGTAGATAATTTAATTAAACTCTTTTAACCGATAATTTTAAATAATTTCATAAAGGTATGTCTCAGTCGTAAAGAATTGTTACACTTTCACATAATATTTACAACATTTCAAATATAATTATTATAAACTTGTTTTATTTAGGTAGCTGTTAATTTTATTTTTGCTGAAGAAACTGGTAATAAAACTCCCGATCAGGCACAAACAACTATTGAAAAGCCACCAAACAACGGAAATGAAAACTCTAATAATCCTGGAAGTATACAACACAACAACAACAACAAACACGCCTTCAACAATTGTACGGTATGTTGTCGATACGTTTTATTTATCAAAAAAAAATAAGCCTCCTCATATTGTCTAAATTTTATTTTATAAATATTAAAAAAAATATTATACGTACTTAAATTTTAAATCAATACAATAATTATCTAAAATTTTAAAAAATGGTGCCTTTTTAAAAAAATTATATAGCATCTTTATTTAATAACTACCAATAGAATAACTCTTATATTTTGTTTCCACAGAACTATTGTATAAATTGTAGACAAGCACTTGTTTGCTATTCTAACCTTAGATCAGTGATCCGAACTTGTCATGGCCGTTTCCGTTACTGTATCGGAGGAAAATGTTCATATTACCCCACCAATGAATGCTCTTTTGAATAAAGAACTTTGGATCCTGTTATGGTATTACTCTTTTGAGTTTGTTTATTATTGTTTCTTTCGACTAAATTAAAGATCCTACTAATGTTTGTGTTTAGTCCTCTATATAAATTTTTATTATTAAATATAACAATATTAAATTGTAAGCTAACACCTTTGTATTATATAATTTTTTTTTTATTACTAACACGCTATCTTATGCATATAATGTATATATTGATGTTTTGTTTTGTTATAGGTGAAGGCAATATTTAACAGGATTCTTTTTTTTAACATGCATTATCCTACTGTGTGAAATGATATCTTTTTTACCGTACAACCTCTTTAGTGTCTTCTCCAATAACGTGACCTAGTGATATGTGCTCAACTAGCACGCTCGCCATAATTAAAGAACCAAACTAAACCAAACCTTCTAATATTATAAATGTAAGAGATTATGTGGATGTTTGTTCGCGGTCGTTGTTACGCAAGAACTACTAAAAAATTTTGGTGAAACTTTACAGTAATATAGCTTATATATCGGAATAACATAGAGCGAGGAACGGAGTGTTTTAACATAAGGTTCCCTCTGCCTATACTACTGTGTGCAGGATAAAGCGTGAAGCTGAATTAGATGCTTTATGTAAATAATGCTTGTTAATGCTAAAGACAAATAAAACAACAATGTGTTTGATTACAATCATTTATTTACAGTAAATAGGATTCTACTTGGTTAAATAGAGGCCTACAGTATCTTAAACATAATAATTATAATCTAGAAAGATGGAAAGAATGCTATAGTATAAATTTTTCAAAATTATTATCTCAATGTGGTCACGAAAAGTCGCACGTTTATTGTCAAAATTGTAGAGAGTATAGAGATTAGTTAAAAGTATGTCATTTAAAAGCTAAGCTTAAAAGTATGTTTAAAATGTTAAAGATTTTATAAAATAATTAAATAATTTATTTGTCAAACACAGCTAATTCTAGTCAGCAAAGAGACGACTTCGATATGTTAACAAATGTATTTTTTTTTGTTATCGCAACTCCTTACATAAATGTTCTTTTATATATCATAATGGAAGTTATATGATTCAAGGAACCAGAAATAATGTTTATAACAATTCAAATAGTATTTAAGTTACTTACTTTGACTAACATTTAATAATTGTTCTAAAATATTTATTTAGACACATAGTTTGCGATTGACAACTCGATTTTAACATCTAAAATTACATTACAGATCTGGTAGCCACAAGCCGGCCAATGTCGTTTTGATACCATCCGAATTTGCCTTAACCGCTAGCTCATCAATTGGACTGTAATTCATTATTATTATTATATAATAATAAATATATTTAATAATAATTAAATCAATTAAATTTTTATTGTCAAAATTATTTGTGATCCCATTATATTCATAATTCTCGTTTGAAGTTTTGTTTTTGTTTGAAGTCATTTTCTAGATTACATTGAAATATCAACTGTAAAAAGGTATATAACGATGTGAATAATCTTCTTTTCCAATCTCGCTTAACTTAGTCGAAGCTGAGTGACATACGCGGTGCATGGTGAAGAAATTAATTTCATGATGTTATAAAGAATGTCATCAATACAATTTACTTTATAGTAAAATACAAGAAACTGGTTAATTATATTTTATAATTTATTATACTTATACCAGTTTAACTTTCATGGAACTAATTTTCAGCATGCACAATAACTTTTAATTTATAGGTTTCTTGCAGCGTCACTCAACTTACAATCGCATAGCTACTCGTTCTTACGACGACTCGGTAAACTGCTGTTGCGGTGTCCCTTCCTCGAGAGGACATTATCAACTGCTGGAAGCACCAAGTACCTTTTCCCAGATGAATGATAGGGGACTTTTAATGATCTAAAATAGTAAAATTTCGGATTCTTCTGCCAGCGGTTTTTCGAAAATTCTTGGTAGGTAGGAGATAATGGTGATTGAGGAAGGGGGGTGTTCGGTAGATCGTTGTTTAATGGTCGGTGGTTGTACCGGCCGGTCGGGTGCGAGTTAACAAGTATTGGCGGCGACGGTAAGTCGGTGTCGTCTGAATCGGGTGAGTCAACTTCGGAATCAGAGAAATATTCCCTAGGAAAGATAGAAACTATTTTACTCTACAAGAAAGACTACAAAAATAATCATAAGAAACTAACTAAAGAATTAAAAATATTAACTATTGTTTTTTATAAAAGCAAATTAATATATAATAGAATTTGTAAGTGTTAATATTTTTATCTTAAATAACAATGATTGTACTTTATAATGTTATTATTTATAATAATTCCAGGAAAGCAAAAATTTTATTGAGAAAATTATACATCAATTATATTTCAATAATCATAAAGATACTTCAACTTACCTAATCCCGAAATTCTCGTCAGGGGAATGCTTCCTGGAAAGGATTTTAAATTAAATATTTATCAAATAACTGTGGATATAACACATATATCACATTCATTAAACTAAACATTTAACACACATTAAGATTCCTACAACATCCTTTCAACTTAAATCGTTAGTTTTACCATATCTCTATATATTTTTATGCATTGTCATTTAATTTCATTCATGCTTTCATACTAAAACTCAATCTTGTCAAACTGTAGACATTTTTAAGTCATGAGACCTATAAAACATCGATACTAAACTGTCTTTGAGCGCTTCTAAACACATAACATGCCACTATTAATTTTACGCTTATATATTAACCCTATTCGAGCAACAATTTTACAAAGTAATTTCTGAAAACAAGTATAGCGAGAATGAAGTCTTCCAGATGAATGGATCACGAAAATATCTTCATATTTCTTGTGATGACTTTACTTTGTAAAACGCACATACGTTTAAAACACATAATCTCCTATTGATTTACAAGCAAAGCAAGTTTGAATCTATCTACTCAACGATCATAGCACATCGTATATATTACGAATGACGTATTCGTATATTTAAACACCTGTACAGTTCCTGACTAGGTAATAATAATCTGGCTCTTCCAGACCTACTATATCGGCCACCGGAAAATCTAAATGATGGCAATAAGCCTAAACGCGCCAATGAACCAATATGACGTTTCTCAAAATTTTGACGCGCTACGTCATCATCATCATCTGTAACATACATATATCAGTACTAAATATAAATGCTTTAAAAAGAGATTTAAAATAATGCCATTAAATACCTACCAACAGATCGCTTATCTTCATTTTCATATTCATCAGGAGTAACGTCGTTGTTGGTAATTTCATCGGGAATGGAATAAATCGACCTCCTGTTTCTACTGCTGCCATCGATATAAATCGGTCTATAAAGCCCGTGAGCTGGCAGACCCACAGATCCTCTTTTCAAATTCCAGTAACTGTCATAATCCATGTTATGATGTTCTACATTTGGTGGAAATCCAACATCACTTCGTTTAAAAACTTGAGACAGTGGCGGAAGCATATCAGGATTAATACTTTGTTGGTAGTCATATATTTCATTAAAATCTAAGGGGCCATCCATATCTGATAGCGGTGGAACAGAATTTTGATAAAATGGATAGTAGTATTCGTCTCCTACTATTTCATCCTTTTTGTGAATCAATCCGTTACGAGCCAATGCGGCAATGTTTCTCTTATCGTTAGGTGGGTTGTATTGTCCTCTACCAAAGCGATAGCCATCTCGTGCTAAGGCCTGGATATTTCTTTTAATAGCGGAATAGCTTCGAAGTTTTGCAATTGAAGCTAAATTCCTTTTGTCGTGAGATCCATCATCGTCCTGCTCTTGCTTATCAGTTTCATCATATGGAGATCTGAATGTAGGAAGCTGTCCATTTTTAGCTAGCGTGGATATGCTCCTTTTAAATCCTTGCGGAGCGCCTCTTATGTATCCGTCCCTAGCTAGAGCTGCTATATTTCGGCGGGAAAACGTTGGCCACGTATTTTCTGCATTGTCAATCGGTAACCCTTTCACCTTTTTAAAGGAAAATTTTAAGTTAACATATCACTAAAAACTTTTAAATTAAATATTAAATGAAACAGTGCATCTGTGAAACTCACCCCCTCAATATATAGGGAATACGCCAGAGCCAGGGTTGTGATACCTATTAGAAAGCCGTTACTGTGCCTCCTACAGCTAACTTGGATTTGGTTTCTCATCTAAAAAATATTAAACTTATAGTCTATTCATTAATGCATGAGACAAAATGTAAATAAAGAGATACTTTTATGTTACTTTTTAATTTGTATTTTATTTGATCCAGGTTTACTCATGTTTTAAAATATGAAAAATTCAATATAACAAAAAAACAATCAGTAATCAACAGACTAAAGAAAACAAGATTTAAATAAAAATAACAATAGTCACAACGGAATCCCAAAATAAAATATGAAAATATGTGATTGAATTCAATGAATATTATCGCTATAAAATTCAATGAATATTATTGGTAGATATTTAAACAAAATTATTAATAATAAATTATTACTATTTGCTAAATAGTAATAGTAAAAGTCAGTATCTTTCATTGAAATGCAAATTCAAATTCAAAATATTCTTTATTCAAATAAACTTATAAGTAAACTTATAAAATACATATCAATTAAAACAAATTGGAATTCACTTCTATATTTTGAAAATAAAACCTTCGGTTATTTCATGAAATGCGAACCGTCGCTGTTCAACAGCAGGGAACAATAGAGTTATTTGCAGGTGAATACATGACAGTAATTGGCAGATTCGATCTCATGCAGCGTGCATGGACGCTCGCGTAACACAAATATGAATACAGAATATTAAATATTAATAATAATTATATGCTATTTTCCCTCGCGTACCTGACATTCTAGCTGTAATTAAAATTTTATTAGTTGACGTTTCTCTTATAACAGAGATAGACAATAAATATTTCAAGTACGTTTCAGTTTATGTTTGAAATAAAACGATGAAATATTTTCGATGCAGCCATAGACTTTTTGTTATTGTAGCGCAGTGCGACAGCGTTTAACTGTAAGCGTGATGGTTGTAGGTTCCTTACCCACTCGAGAGGCAAATTTGAATTATTATATTATCTTCAGGCAAATTTGAATGACTACTTTAACCAGATTAATCGGGTATTTTAAGGTATACATTTTGGAAAACGACGTTTCAAACACTTTGCAGTAGTCCGTGGTCAGGGGTCAATTTCTTTGAAATCAATTCGGGATAGCGATCAATTAATTTAATATCTTGACTCTAGGTTTGATCTTAACAAGAACAATAACATTAAAAATATATTATAAAAGTTTTTAATAAATTTTAACCAATTCATTTGAAAGCAACAAGATACTCTCTTTAAAAACCAATCAAGAAAAATGTAATGAAAAATAATTAATTTAGATGATATATTTAAAAATAATTTTAATGTTAATATAATGAATAATCCCAATATAAAATTGTCATCGATATAGGCCTCTAATAATGTAATGTAGGTTGAGGAGATGAAATATTTATTTAAATTTATATCTCTGTTTCTTCGCTCTGGTGTCGAGGCAAAGAGCGGCGTCTAATTCCGCCACTCAACACGCAATGCCTCCAAAATTCGGCGGAAAACGGGGAACGGAGTGTCTTAACACTAGGTTCCCTTAACACTTGCCTACTCTGCTGTGTGCGGTATGCAGCGTGAAGCTGATTTATTTATTATATTAGTAGGTATAAAAACATTATTGGCTGAAAATAATAAACCTACTACAATATTTTCCATTATTTTACAATATTTCAACTACTACAATATTTTACAATATTTCCATAATTCTTGTAGAAATTAAATTAATTTGAAACAATGAGAAACAGACTTAAACATTTTGAACTGAAATGGAGAAAGTTTATGTGGCGCGAATAACGTAGCGAATAATAGAGCTCTTAAGGAAAATACATTTTCAGTTTCTGAACAACTAATTTACCAACGAACTCAACTTACCTGCATTAAATTTGATATTTATTCTTACTTTTTTCTTAACAATACTTCCTCTATAATATATATTTAAATATAAATTAACAATTTTTTTGATTGAAGGTTAGTCGTGGCGCAGGGGCACAAGTGAACGACTATAAACGCGACAGGTTGTTGGTTCGGCTGCCACTATTTTTTTTCATGCTGTATCCCACAAACGGCAGGATAAACGAAGGAAACTTATTGTTAAGACACTCCGTTTCCCACTTTCCGTCGAATTTTTGAGGCATTGCGTGTCGAGTGGACGATGTTAAATTTGCCTCTACACCAGAGCGTAGAAATAAAAATATTAAATATTTCCTCGAGTAGAAATCGAACCCACAACGAAAGCTTGTGGCCTTGCGCCACGACAGGCTTCAATATAATGTACTAAACCGTAAAAATTTATGTACGCTAAATACAAAAGTTTAATTAAACTTTGAACTGGTTTTACAATAAATGTACAGTGAACATTGTGGTTAATGCGGCAAAAGGTAAAATTAATTAATGTTTTCATATCATGATCTGAGACCATCGTGGCGCAGGGGCATCGTGGTAACTGTAACGTGATGATTGTGGGTTCGAACACCACTTGAGAGAATGAATTTTTATTTCTTAATTTGTTCATTTCTTCGCTCAGGCGAGCGAAGAAATGAACAAAGGCAAAATCCCGGTCTTGAGTTCCGACACTCAACACGCAATGTTTCAAAAAATTCAGCGAAAAGTGGGAAACGGAGTGTTTTAACACTACGTTCCTTCTATCCAGCCTGTTGCATGCGAGATACAGAGCGAGGCTGATTTGATATCATTATATGAAATCGTCTTTTTAATTCATATATTGTGAGCTAGTTTTAGCTTACGAGCTTTCGAATGGGATAATTGTAAAAATTTTGATGGTTTAATTTTGATAAAACTTATGTAAATTTGCTTAGTACCTGTTACATATATTGTATTTGCCTATTATAGCTTTATACATTTGAAAATACCTACATAATTATATTTTCTGGAGATTAAGTCGTCAGATCTTTATATTATTTCGACTATATATTTCGTCTATATTTGACAAAATATATTTAATAAAAAAATTAAACGTTTTAAATAAATTAGCTTAAATTATATCTTAAATTTAATATAATACAAAAAAACCGTAAAAGGCACTATAATTTTGACCGTCTCAATAAAAATGTAATGATTACATTATTTAGTAACGTGTGGTTATGTTCCAAATTATTTTTAAAAATATTTAGGTAAGCTTTATATTTTATAGATTCATTATAAAAATTAATTATTATAAAAATTAATTATTTATTAATAAAAATAATAAACTCGCTTTATAATTTTACAGCTACGGATCTACGATGAGCTACACTGATTCATATTAAATACATATATTTCATCCTAAGAAAACATACTTACTTTGCTGCTCAATCCACTTTGGCACTACTTATAAACTTTTAATTTCTCAATTCTAATCTATATTCCTGACTTTGGGTTCCTGGCGGGAATGATATTGGAGGCACAAAAACTGAGCTTTTATACCAAAAATTAACAGTTAAAGCGCATGCGTGTACAGAGGGCGAAACTTTTACAATTCTCTTTTCACATAATATGACCCTTAATATATAACGAATAAGTATTATTCAGGTTATCACCATTTTAGCGTACGTAGGTGTAGTTTTCTAAATACAGACTGCACATTTTGCACTCAAATTGATAGACACTGAGTGCACCTGCATATTTAAATAGAGTACTAGCAATTAATTTATATATAAATGTTTGAAGGTCTTGTTGGAGGTCTCCGTTGCTAAATAAATTGAATCGAGCTGTGTTATTGAGACCCTTGAGAAACCATCTAAGTATTTGCATTTTATAGTGGAAGATATTTTAGAGGCCAGTCGTGGCTCAGGGACACAAAGTGTGTAAGCTCGACTGATTGTGGTTTCAATTCCCACTCAAGGCCATAAATATTTATTTAAATGTATATTTACATTTCTCTCTGGTGTCGAGACATAATGTGCTCTTTTTTTTATATTTTTGAAGTACAAATAGTTTAGGTTTTCATTTGGTTTTGTAATTATCAATTAAGCTGAAACATAAGCCTATTCCGAGGAATATCTAAACTGAATTTTAAAAAATATAAGTAAAATAATGAGCAATGGTAGGTTTTTTCTCTAGATCTCTATTGTATAATGCTGAAAAATTTAATTCTAAGACAAAACTTTTTTATTTTTCCCATAACCATCAGATCTAGTTCAATATAATTTTTTTTTTATTTTCGTATATATATGAATTAATAAGATAGGAATGAAATCTCGAACGATCAACCAAATGTCATGAAGTGCTATCGGTGCTTTATTTAAAAAGCTCTACCGAAGCTTTCAATTACCTTGTTTTTTCCACTCTTTTACAGTACGTGATAAACTTACTTCTTTCTGCGCTATATGTATCCTACACACATAGTTCAATTATAAATGATTAATTTTATACTCGAATTTTTTTAATAGAATGCTTTCAATTATATATTCTATATAATTATAATCGAGAATGCTTGAATGAACTAATGAAAATGCTTTTAATTATTAATAATATTTATTTTATTTCATTTATATAAAGGAAATACTGGATTTACAAAAATCTAAGTGACGACGATTGACGACGACGACGATTTCTATACGATTTTTTTAACCACAGATTTATATTTGGCAGTTTTACAGATGTAAAACTGCCAAATATAATAGTAGGGGAGGGCGGGGTTGGTATTAACGGAGGTAAGAATTAACAAGGTTATTCTCGCCAAACGTGAAGAGTTAAAAATATATGATACTCAATTTAGAAATACTGTATACACAGCTGAACGTGTCGTATTGACTTGCCCGTTGCCAGTCGGCGTCGCTTGTAGTAATCGTAAGCAGCACCCCTATTTGAGAGTTAAACGATTTTTTTGTGAATGATGAACGGTTGATTTAAGAATAATTTATACGTTGCATCGAATTAAAAAAATACTAAATCCAACAAAGCAAGTCGTGGCGCAGAGGCAAAAAGTGGGACTGCCAAATCGACTGGTTGTGTGTTCGATCCCTACTCGAGGGGATGAAATATTTATTTAAATTAATATCGCCACTCAACTCGCAATTCATTAGTAACACTATATTACTTATTTGAGATTATTTTAACTATTATATTTCCTGTGGCTAATGAAGTAAATTGAGGCTAAAATTAGCAAAAGGATTGGAGTAAATATTGACATGTTAATACTGTAACTGATATCCCAAACTCCTTTGAAAATATTATTTAATAAATAATGCCTTGG
>DWAP01003037.1:0-12558 GCA_018230625.1 Heliconius eleuchia
CCTCTTACGACACCACCAGTACCAGGATGATCCTATTCTAGGCCGGGATCACGCGACACAGGTTCTCATAAAATAAACAAAAAATATCTATACACTTCTGTTGTCTATAGTTTACCAGACATAAAAAAGTGAATAAACAGAGTATTCACAACCGTCGCGTTTACAATGACACGTTTTTGCCCGTGCGAAACGACGGCCTCGATTTACTTAAAGGTAGAATTTCCATTAATCCTTCTATAGAACGTTTAGTATTGAAACAATAAGACCAGTTGTAACCGGTTGTGAGTTCGATTTCCACTTGAGAAAATGAAATATTTAATATTTTCATTTACTCGTTCTGGTAATGAGACAAAGCGCGGCAATGAGTTCCGCCACAAAACACGCAATTCCTGAAAATTCGGCGAAAAGTGGAAAACTGAAAGGTTTTAAAGGGAATAGAGTCTAAGCACTAGGTTCCCAGGTTCCCTCTGCATGTCCTGCTATATGCGAAATACAGCGTGAAGCTAAAACAAACTTTAATAAAGTTAAAACTCTACACAGTGTAAAATTAATATAATTAGCGTAATGTCTCTACATGGCACACGACTGATTTTGGCTTTGCTGTAATACTGCTTGCATTAGCCTAATCAATTTTGGTGACTGTGTTGATGTTTTGTCATTGTAGGTTTGTATGTATGGGCCCAAATCATTGTTACGATATTTTTTTGAAATTATTTAATATTGCCATATTGTTTAATATTATTTAATTCAGCTTCACGCTGTATCTCGCACACAGTAGGGCAGGCAGAGGGAACCTAGTGTTAAGACACTCCGTTCCCCACTTTCTTTCTAATTCTGGAGGCATTGCGTGATGAGTGGCAGAACGCAACACCGCGCTTCTTAAAAGATGAACCCAATATAAAGAACAAATGAAATAAAATTATTATTGTAACTTCTAAGCCTATGTTCGCACAAACGCTGGTAACAAGCTTTAAGAGACAAATCTACATATAATGAGGCATTTTGTTACGATTGACGAAATCGAAACCCAATCGCGTTTTACTTAGACCTCATTAACCAGAAGGCAAACATTCAAAATACACTTCAAACATTCTTTCTTTGTCAGATATTTCCTTTGTCGAGTCAACTTTGGGATTTCTCCTAAGCTGCAACCAATAGTGTAGTATTTCGTTTCCAATATTTTGAAGAATTAAATTCTTTTAAATACTGAAATGTTCAATATTTATTAAGCCTGTCGTGAGTTTGAGGCCAGTGTGACTGTAAAAGTGACAGGTTATGGATTCGATTCCCACTCGAGGAAATGAAATATACATATAGGTAATATTAATTTTCTTCACTCTGATGTCGAGATAAACCTTGGCGATGAGTTTCGCCACTCAATACGCAGTGTCTCCAGAATTCGGCCGAAAGTGTGGAACGGAGTGTCTTAACACAGGTAGGCAGAGGGAACCCTGCTACATGCGGGATACAGCGCAAAGCTGAAAAAAAAAGAACAAAATATCCGACACTACGGTATCTGTATATACAAATTACTTTACTAGTATAATAATTTTACATATCATAATATCATTTAAAAATATATCTTACTAAATAATAATAAAAGATAATACAAGATAAAATCTATTCTACTAATTCGTAGAATGTTCGAATATTACTTGGAAACTTTGTAATTTAACATGCATGTATGAGATCAAAGGGAGTTAAGAAATCAAAAGACGTGATTAAGGTCAGCTATGGGGGAAGGGGGCGCATTGCTCCAACACGAGGAATTTTGTCATGTAGATACATACATACGTGCATATTTTTTTTATTTTAGATACTTCTTACTTTTTGTTTGTAGTATTTTTTTTTCGATTGGATTTTTACAGCGTCGCCTGGTCATGTACTGTGGCTAAAAAGTGTAAATAAGACTGGCTACCCCGCTAGAGGGATACAGCGGGAAGCTAAAATTAGTATTATTATTAAAGAGATAGTTTAAAGAAAAAAAAATTTTGCTTCACGCCTTATCTTGCACTTAGAATGATAGGCAGAGATAGAAATGGATATATTAAATATTTCATTTCCTCGAGTGAGAATCGAACCTACAAACTCTTGCGTTTACAAGATAATACAACAAGATAGTAAAAAAACATAGACAATCAATTTTATAATTTTTGTCTGCCTGTCTGTATTTCAATTTGTCCGGGCTAATCTTCGGAACATCTGAAAACATAGAGGTTATAATATATGATAATGTATATAATACAGAGGTTTATACGGAAAAAACCGCAAACCGTTTCTGACGGCATATTATTTTTTCCTAGTTAAGTATTTCTTGAAACTATTTTAACCAGATTAATCGCATATATTTCGTATTTTTATACATTTTTGGAAATCCGAGGTTTCGAACACTTTACAGTAGTCCGTGGTCACGGGTAGACGGGATGTGTAATAATCTTGAAAATCAACGAACTTATTAATTATTTCTTATCATTTATCTTCATTTATGGAGCTAAGCTACTAAAAATAAAAAAAATTCGTAATAATACGAAAAACTTGTAATGGTATGAAATTAAATATTTCGTTATAACCGGGATCCTTTCAGCTTACCAGGCTTATTTTCTTCCTCTGTTTTATTATAAAATTGAAAAATGAAAAATTGCTTAAAAGAAAAAGTTGAACATAAATAAAATATGTTAAGTTCTTAAACAACATAAATAATCCATCTTGGAAATGAACCTAGATCCATTTGCTAATGAAGTTCCGTGCTCGCACAATACATTCGAGGCGATAGCGATCCACTTCAGTGTAGTGCGTCAGTAAACAGTGAAGGAACTGTAAACAACGGGATATGAATCTCGTATGGCTGGTGAATATTGCGTAAACTTACATTTATTAAATCCTATATGCAAATATTTAATGCTCATAGATTATAGTAAGATATTTTGTTTGTTTAAATGGATTAAGTTTAAAGAATAGGTTATTTTTATTTTCTTAGTATAAAGCGCGACAATAGGCGATTCGAAAATAAAATATGTATGTTTTAGCACTATATATTATTATATTATTTCTGTTGATAAGGCATTGCTATAACTCAGATTTGGTTCAAATCCCATTACACAAGCAATCATTATTTTAAAAAATTATGTACTTTTGCATATGTGTGAGGAAAAAAGTACAGCACCGGTTACCGCCATCCGGCGAGAGAAATGTCCTTTAAATTTATTTATAATTTTTCGAGTTATATAAACATCTTAAAAAAAAATTGCAATTCTCTTGTACATGTGGGTGTACAAGGCATAGTTGAATCCTATATACTTCCAAGTTAATTAGAACCGGGGCCGACGTGGCGCATTGGGACATTCTCTTACTTCGCATTTGCGTTGACGGGTTCTATTTCCAGCAAGATTGAAATATTTTTAATTCTTAGGTCTGATAAAAAGACAAAGCGCGGTGTTGAGTTCCGCCATTAAACAAGCGACATTTTGAAAGTGGAGCGGTGGGTGAGGACTGTGTGTATCCCCAAACTTAAAAAAATAAAAAAAATGGAACGTAACGTAGCGTTCTTACATTAGCGTATTAGCATTGCCTGAAAATTGAGAATCCATAATATATTATATATCACTTTTCAACAGCGCGCAGCGTCTGCTGGCTGTAAAACGAGTTATAAACTTTTTCTTCCTCTAACATTGTAATTGCAAATCAAATTGTATATTTCTATTTAAATACACCTAGTTAATGTTTTATATTTTTTTTATTTTTTACGATTATAATTTCACTTTTATCATTACCACACAAATTTTTACGATTTAGTTTATCATTTTAAATAAGGAAAAATAATACTTCATTTTATATCTTTTTTTAGCTTCACGCTGTATCCCGCACATAGCGGGGTAGGCGAAGGGATCCTAGGAATCTAATGTTTAGATACTCCGCTTCCCATTCAGACACTTTAATTCCTTTCTTTCCCCCGAATTCTTAAAATATTATGTGTAAGGTTAAGGAAGTGCCTGAGCTTTGCCTCGTTACCCGAACGAGGAAATAAAAATATTAAATATTTCATTAATGGAAATTCCCCTTAATGGAAATGTAACCCACAACTGTCGCGTTTACAGTCGCACGCTTGTGTCCCGAAGGCTTGAACTCGGAACCATCATATTATACTATTTGACTATTTTTTAGCATAAAATACAAGAAATAGAATAAAATTAAGATAAATCAAACAACACATTGTAAATATGGGATTATATTCTTAATTATAAGATACAATTGTTAACGGATATCGGTTTAATACAATTTGTCCATAGGTCAGTAATTAGATACGAGTAACCTACTCATAAAATATTGGATTCGATACATAAAATATATAGCATTATATTAATATTTAGACTCACATTATGTGCAATTATATGTGTTTGCACGATATTATTATTAAAAAAAGAAAACAAAAAAATTATATAAAAAAGTACGAAACGACAAACAAATCAATAATAAACAAACAATAAAGATCAATCCATTAATATATAATATTTTAAATGTTAAATAAATCAATATATTACAATACATTTGTGCAAAGTCATGTACATTTAATTTTAAAGCCCAAATCCCACATTACTAGACCAGTCTCTTAATATCCTCCTCAGAGGGTGCCGGGCTTCCCAAACTGTAAGCCGTAATTAAGGATTTGAGCTACATAACCTCATATAATCATTAATTTATTATAAAATTTATTCTAATTAACACTTTTAGAAAGCCCAATTTAAGTTGTGTCAGCAGCTTATAGCGTAATTAATATATTTTTTTCAACTTCACATTAAATCTCACATGTAGCAGGTTAGGAAGAGAGAGACTAGTGCTAAGACACTCCGTTTCCCGTTTCCACTGCGTTCCGGTGGCGTTGCGTGATGAGTGGCGGGATTCAACGCCGCGATTAGTCTCGTTACCAGAGTTAAATTATTTTTTCAATCATAAATTTAATAAATTTATTAAATTATTGTTACATTCACTATACCGATCTGCATTTTTGTTAAATATTAAACTGGCAGTAGACGCGGTAAACAATTTAATATGTCAGTTTCGTTTTCCGTACAGTATAAGAAAGTATGTTTTATATTAGCTTACGTCACTGCGAAAGATTTGGTAGGGCAATGCTAAACGAATATTTACTATTTATCTTTATACAATACAATACGAGACAATCGTGGCGCAGCGGAGGCGTCTGACGACCTTTAAACTGACGTTCTTTAAACGCGACGGTTATGGGTTGGATTCGCGCTCTGTGGCTTGAATTCTTCATCAAAATCACTTTCTTTGCTCTGATAAAAAGAAAAGGGCGGAGTTGAGTTTGAACGGAGTATCCTAATAAGGTTCCCTCTGCCCACCTACCTATTACGAGTGTGCTTAAGGAACAAAATCATTATACACCGGGAACGTAACCGACTACCATTTTACTTAAGATGCACTTTGTACGGAAAGGGAAAGACTAAAATAAAATGGATCTAAATAGATTTATTATTTACATATGAGTACTCTCATACAGTAGTATATTTTTACGTGACGATGACCTATCGCAGGCGAGTGATACATAGTTCAGTGAGCCTCGATATTTGTATTCTATCTATTTAGAGATGAGGTGACTGCTGCTTTAAACAAATACTATGAAAAAAATTGCATTTTCGTATGTATTATGTGCATAATTATAGCCAAATATCAAATTTTAAATTTATCCTTTCAAAATATTGTAAGTCAATTGTATCAGTCAATATCATTCCTTTAAAGCGAATGAATGAATGCCAAACGTACAGCATATTAAATATATACATATATTAACCCTGTGTGAGAAGCAGTAAAAATATATAAAGAATTCAGATTCAAATATATTAAATTTCGTGACGAATCAGTTTGCTTCAAAATCGATTCAAGCATCGCGTCACTTGTACGAAATTCTTCAATATTTACTAGTTCTAAATATCTGTATAAGTTTTTCAAGTTTTCTAAATTGCGTTACTGATACTAAATTTAAACAAATTGAATAATTTTTAGTCTTACATACATATAATTCGTATTGCACAGTGAAAATTTATCATCTCTACAGTTAGTTGTAATTTCAAAAATAAAAAAAAAGGTAAATTATTGAATCAAATAAAATTATATTATTGACAGAATACTTAAACAATACATTACAAACAAGTGAATTTATGAATATTTCTTTCTTAATTTTCCAATGTGCCACGACAGTTATCATTATTATGTGAAAAAAAAGCATTGCACCGTTCTTAACCTCACATAAAATATTAAAGCTTTTTAGTGAAACGATACAAAAAGCACTCTTAAAGCACTGTAATTACTGTTAAATCTATATTACGTAAGTACATTCAATTTTAATAGTGAAAAATCAAAAGCGCCTGCCGATATTTTTTTTTTGGAAAAATATTTAAGTTTCAAAAATACTTGCAAGATAAAGTTGTTTGGCCAAATCGATTAACGGTCGACTTTGATTTTATACTATTAAATTATAAGATAGAAAATAAATAGACAATTCACAGTTCATACTGATATAATCAAAACATTAACCGTTATTCGAAATATACGAATCGTAAAACGGTTTTACAACTTATTTTATATTTTTAAATTTTTATGATTTTTTGTGACATTTTGTGGTGCATTATTCATTTCTTGACATATCAATGATTTTTGTATATATTGAGTCTATATACGTTTGTTCTAATGTTTAATAAAAAAAAATTTTTTTTTATAACATTTCCATACTAAGAAATCCTTAACATAGTTAAAAATAAAAGCCAAGAGATCATTTCATTTAGACAATACAATATGATGTGGATACGAATACAAGTAAAGTCTTATTAAATGAAATAAATTAAAAGTTTAATATAGATATTCGAATACTTCAGTTTTTAATGTGTTGCAGTCCTCATACAAATATGTCGAAGTATAACGACCAAAAAGGGAAGAATAATTTTGCGTCAAATATAAAAAAAATAAAAATAAATCAGCTTCAGGCTGCAGCATCCCGCACATAGCAGGGTAGGTAGAGGTAACCTAGTGTTAAGACACTCCGTTCCCCACTTCCTGCCGAATGTTGGAGAGACAGAACTCAACGCCGTTTTACATTTACATTTTTTTTAAACTTCATTTTTGGCCGTTTCACATATATGTCGAAGAGTTGTAAAAAAATAATAATATAGAATTACAACAAAATTTAAAATTTTGGTGAGTCATTTTATACAATTCCATCATCAGTCAGAATCAAGATTAGTCTTCATCGTCAGTTAAAAATATTCTAACTATATTTCTACCTACATTATTAGTTTCATGGATCTTAAACAATTAACTATCGTTGGTATTAAGGTGTTCTGTTTAAAATTATAAACTCAAAATTATTAAGATAATTGCGATACAGAGTCAATGCTATTAATATTAAGATAAGTAAAAAAATATATATTACATAAAGGATACTATAAGTTTTGTTATAAAAAAAAATATGCTTCTATCAAACAATCACTATGTATTGAAAAATACCGAAAATAATACAGCAAACTACAAGCTATAGAAATACATTCGAGACAATGAAAATACTGAGAAACTAGACCACATTTTAACTACATTACCTAGAAATCGATTAGAACGAACGAACGAACAAACATTAATAGCTTAGTAGAAAAAAATGGGGAAAACATCACGTTTAAAGCATCAGTCGTAACATACATTAGATATTGTAAGGAAGTAAAACATATTCAAATTTCATAGTAATAAAGCGCATTAAGGCGCTATACGATCATACTATTACATTGTAGACCTGTCTCGGTCCAATAAGCAACGTTATTAAGCGATATACCGATCGCCATACCAAACAGCCATTTTACGAATGTTTTCATTGGAAAGCCTATACGAAAAATAATATATGGACCGAAATAGGTCTATGATACTTATTACCATTAACATTTTTCTAGGCCTTCTTACTTCATTTAAACTGGTGGTATAGTCCATAGTACGGCGGTCTTGTCGGCGGATGTAGATAAGAAGGAGAAGTCGTCCGGGTGCCATCTTGCTGAGATCACCTTATCAGGATGTCGTGCTACGGGAACGCTTGGCAGAGCGCAGGTTAGGTCACCTGTGAAAATAATTGAATGTCATACGTAAATAAATATTTAAATAAATATCCTTGAGAATTTTTTTTTAGGAGCTATCGCAGAAATATTTTAATCAAGAACATTTTGATCAACATCAATTTAACTAACTTCCAGGTAATAAAAAATCAGCTACACGCTCTATTCCGTATACAGCAGGGTAGGCAGAGGGAATTTAATGTTAAGATACTCCGTTCCCAACTTTCTGTTTGCATGTTGAGTGGTGGTATTCAAAGCAGATCTTATTGCTTTGGTTTAAGAGCGAAGTATTTAAAATATTAAAACATAATAATACATTCCCTCGAGTGGAGATCGCACGCTCAACCGTCGCGTTACAGTCTCAATAATATAGATCAATGCAAGAATATTATACCGTATATACGACTACTTTAGTCCTTAAGAGTCTTCTGTTATGAGATGTAATCGTGTTAATAGATTTAAAAAATATATATTACAAAAAAAATCTTTTTTCAGTACAATTTCTTTTCATTTAAGTGACTTTAATAAAGCCTCATAACTTCAACGTCATAAGTTGTATTAATTCTTTAGGATATAAAATATTTACGCTTGCTGCAGTAAATAACCGATGTCATCTTTCACACTCTAATAACTCCTGTAAAATATAACACGTGATATTTTTGTATCTGATGCGAGTTTAAAGCAAAGTTATTAAAAAAATTATATTGATTAAATATATATTGCCAAAGATTGGTCCTTTAAAGCCTTGTTTGTATACATAATATATTGCAATTCCAACCAAAAATGTAACAACTTGTAGTCTAGTTGCTACATTTTTGGCTTCAAACCGTATACAAACCCACTTTAAATATATCTAACATTAAGTAAATATCGAAATTTTTCGAACAGTTTGGCTAAAAAAAATATTAAAAAAGATTGTTTATTCCAAATTTAGATCGATTGATTTCGTTTGAATGGATTGAGATCGTTTATCTTGAAGTTCAATGAAGAACAGTTATATTAACCTATATAAACCTATTTTAGCTACATCTGTTCATTCTTCCAAACCGCTCACAGTGAACTTTGAATGATACCCCGCAATAGTTTTTAAAATGGGAAAAGGCAGATGAAGGACGATATTTTATAAAGGCTAAATAAAAGACACTAAAACAAAAAACCACTTAACCCAACACATTTACGAATAAAATGGCAAGTATTAAGTGATCACAAATGCGTACAAATAAAATAAAATAAAAAATAAGGCGAGTTCGGCCATCAAGGACCAACCCTTATCTTAACCGCCCAGTCACGTCACGTAGCGTTTGTTTTGTGTATTGTTACAGCGAGATTAGTCTGCCAATCTGTCTCGTGTTTATGACGTGACGAAATTATGACATTTGTCCAATATCATGGTGTGTGCGTACATACGCGGTTTACGCATATATTAGTATTTTTTCCATATATTTAAAGTATGGTGGATGAACCGGAGTTCTGGAGGCAATGCATGTTAAGTGGCGGAAATCAACGCCGCGGTTTACCTCAACACCAGAGCGAAGAAAATGAAAATATAAATGTAAATAAATATTTCATCTCCTCGAGTGGGGATCGAACCACAAACATTTCAAACAAAAAGAGGTTAACAATAAAAAAATAAACACGATATAAATAATGCGACAAGTAACACAGAAGAGTCGTCTGTCTCGATCAAGAAAATAATAATTAATTAACATTCGAATGGCAAATGGGGCGCGTTTAAAGAATCGTCTAATTAATTTTTATCCAACTAATTGGAGTGCCACACTCAAATTTGACTATAACCAGAACCGTACATGTTTAAGATACTTTAAAAGTATATGCTATAGATAAATATTCATTGATTTGTTACTTAAAACCTTTTGGTTAGTGCATTAGTATTATTATAAAACTTAAATTTTCAACTTCAGGCTGTATGAAGGCGAGAGATAAGCTAGTGTTAAGAGATTCCGCTTCCCACCTTCCGCGAAATTCTGTATTGGGTGTTGTATGGCGGAACTCAACGCCGCGCTTTGTCTCGTCATCAGAACGAAAGAAATAAAATATTTACAACCCGTCGCCGTACATGTTTAACATACTTCTTTTACTTTGTACGCATTCTATAAATTACAGTCGTACGCCCAAACACACACTAGAAAACTCTAATAGTAGAACTTTATTGAAACTTGGAGAAAAAAAAGCTTCGAAATGGCATACGGTGTGTAAATGTTAATTTATTTACAAAAATGAAGTAATCGCAATGGTTGTGGATTCAATGGGGATCGAACCCACAACCGTCACACCTTTGTGCCCCTGCGGCACAATGGCCTCAATGTCAATTTGGCAACAATGTATTGTTTATTTTGTATATAATATCAAGTATATTAGCGCGTCCGTTGCGCACCCTAATGGCTACACAACGGAGCGTGATACAATTAATCAAGTATCCGTTAGTGTAGAAATAGCCATAACATCGTTGTTGTTAATAAAAAAAATACGTTGTAGTCATTGTAAAGATCGAATATAGGTATATTATTAATTTGATTAGTAATAAAAAAAGACAAAATTTGTAAAAAAAAACTATTTACAAAACATCAACATTATCTCGTATCATAGAAATTATATATCATAGAAAAAAATAGGTATAGTAAAAATAGTGTAATACATTTTTTTTAGAAAACGCATAAACATTTTTACGTAGCTAGATTTGAAAGAGCGTCTCTTGGAAACCACCCAAAGCGCTTTGGCCACTAAGCGACACGTTCTTATCAAGATTATCGAAATTCTTATACTAGTTTGTTAACTTTAACTTAGCTTCACTTTATATCCCTAGTGGGGTAGTCAGAGAGAGCATTTACGCTTGTTACAACTTATTTATACGTTTTCTAAGTAAGTATTTTTCTTTCCTAAATGTGGAATAACACAATAAAAATTGTTGTGTTACACAATAAAAATGTTAAATTTAAGCTAATATTTGTTAAAGGGACCACTGGGGTTTTCAGTTCAGAGGAATGTTAATATTTAAATATGTCCGCCAAAGCGAGGCACTGAGTTTCGCCGGCTGGAAAAAATCTATCTGGGATAGAAAGAGAAAGAAGAAAGTAGAAAATGGAGTGTCATTATATGTAATTTTTAATTACCCTGCTATACGTGATAAGACAATATTTTACTTACCACTCACAAACAAACTAGCGAAATACAAAAAACCAACAAAACAATAAAAAAACTGACCTTGTAAATCAGTAAGAACAACTCGCCCATCGTAGCCCGCAGTCAACAGATAGTACGCGCCGGGCGAGAACCTGACGCTCCTCACGTCGCTCGAGTGCGGCGTGAACCGCTGCAGGGCGCGCGACCCGCGCACGTCGTGCAGCGCGCACGAGCCGTCGTCGTGACCGCACACCAGCAGGCGACCGCTGGGGTCCACTGCTAGCGAGGCCACCGCTGAACCCTGTACGGATGTGGATATGTAAATAACGACAACAGGGGCACAAGACTGTGACTGTTACGCGGCGGTTATAGGTTTTTTCTTTATCCTTATTTGGAGATATGAATTATTATTTTTAATATTTTCATTTCTTCGCTCAAGTACCGAGACAAAAGCCTGGCGTTTCGATCCGCCACTCTATAGGCAATGCCACGAAAATCTTGGCGGGAAGTGGGGAACGGAGTGTCTTAGCATTTTTTGTTTCTTCTCTGCCTACACCCTGCCATATGCGAGATAAAACCCGAAGCTCAATATAAGTTCATTGGTATAATTGTAACCGTATAAATTTTATATTTTCTAAAAGTTTATAGTAAATATAATAAAGAAACAAATCTTATATTTCTAAGTACGTATAAAGATTTAAAAGCTTTAAGGTAACTAAGAATTTATTATTCTACTAAGAAATCGTTCTAAAAGTGCAAGTCAACTTAAACATTACTGAAATGAATAGGGCGAGCATCTGTATAATTAATTTATATTAATTGTACAGCATTCACCCTCTACTTAAATTGAAACTGTTATCTCGTATAATACATAAATCAGGATAACCATTTTTTTTCAGCTTCACACTGCATCCCGTATATACAAGGATAAGCAGGAGAAACCTAGAGTTAGGACCCTCCGTCCACCACTTTTGACCGAATCTTCGAAGTATTGCGTGTTGAGTGGCAAAATTCAACACCACGTTATATCTTCTTACCAGAGCGAAGAAATTAAAATATTAAGAAATAATAATTCATTCCCCCGGAAGCAAATTGAACTCATAACCGTCGTCGTTCACTCAAAATGAGGAGGCGGAAAGTGGGGGACGGAAGTGTCCTACTAGAGAAGGGAGTGTCTCAACATTAGATTCCCTGGCCCTCTCAGCCTACCCTGATATGTAACTAAAATAAGAAATAACTTCTAATAATATTCTCAAGGTAGTATATTTACAATTCTAAATATATATATATATATATATATATATATATATAT